>DF359422.1:40865-54093 GCA_000787875.1 Solanum virginianum
TTACTCATGGCTAAGATAAAACACACAAAAATGCAAATAATAGACATAGTTGAGAGCTTCACCAATAACAATAGAGGATACAGGCACCACAAGTTGCAAACTTACAAGCTTGATTGATCAACAATGAGTACAAGGCAAGATTTCCAATTCCCAAAATGAGTTTTTCCAAAAAGAACACTAATCTACCCTAAAACCTAAAAAAAGCTTCAAAAATATATTGTAGTAATGTCTATTGTTCGAACACTCCATAAAATAACCTAACTTAAACTATATATAGTGTGTACAAAATAACCTTAGAAATCAAGAAGAAAAGAAAACTGATATCTGATAAATTTCATAGTTACAACTTGTAGGTTGGCCTACGAATCGTAGTTGGGGTCTCGTATCAAGTTCTTCGCATCTTAGACTGAACTGGTATAGGATTTGAATCAGATTTTGGATCAATCTATATTTAGTAACAACCTTCATTATGTTATTGCTAGCAAATACCACTATTTTTTATTTTGGATCTTCTAAATCATTCCCGCAGAAGATCCGGACCCATTTTTTTCTGATCCTTCGAGAAAAAGATTCATTCTCTTCATAAAAAATAGGAGGTAGAACTAATAAAGATTTCTTTTTCGATTCATCCCTGGCCTCATTCAAGAATAGTTTTTGATCTAATCCGCAAGAATCAATAGAAAAGGCAAATCCCTTATGCCATAGCTAGGAGTTGTTACTTGTGCTACAACTCATATGTTGGTCTCGTAGTCTTGGTCTTTAGTTTTTGGTCCAATATTTTGGCTCTCTAATTCTTGCTACAAGTTCATCCTATATGAGTCATAGTGTGTCTTATGACTCGTAGGTTGAAGCTCAAAGGGGTGACCTTCACTTGGCAGATTTCTGATTTTTGATCTCTAATTCCTACTACGACTCATAGCATGAGCTACGACTCGTAAGAGGGCTTGTATGGTCTATGCTTCAGCAAAATCTGCAACTTTTCTTCAAAATCATGCCAGCCTAACTTTTCTACAAAATTAACACAAAAACAAATCAAAACACTAAAAAGTCGCTTTGAGAACTCATAAAATCCCTTGATTTAGGCACCAAATGTGTTATATTATGACAGAACATCAACACCCTCAACTTAGAAATGTTGTTTGTCCTCAATGACGACTCCATCTACACAGACAAAGAAAAATACATAGCAACTAGACTAATGGCATATATATAAACTTCTCTAATTCAGGTACCCAACTACCATTTTCAAAATAGGATTGTAAAATTATTTAGCAAACAGGAACATAATGGGATACCTGGCAATCCAACCTTGATAAGCTAAGGAGCATCAACCTTCCATAATCACTAGCATAGTCATATGCTAATCAAGTAGTGCAAATACCCTCACTAGAAAGAAGTCCCTTATACTCACTCAAGCACATTCAGAAATCAAGGATTAAAGAAGCAATCTCACTCTCACAATTGAAATTCATGCACAATGACTAACACCATAAGTTTTCCCTTATACTCATCATTCGGCTCGGTGATAAAATTTTGGATCACTTTAGGACTTAAGAGCTTGTAACATAGGTTCATGGTGCTTTGGTATGGCATTTTGGGCATTTAGTGACTAAAAGATATCCTTCAACCATGCTTACTAACACTTTTACCTTCACAACCCATCCAATTTCACTAATTCCTCCCTTATTCCACCATTTTAAGCTTTTCCCGAGCTGTTTTTTCACTTTTTACAGCTGTGTCTCAATCTCAAACTCATTTTTGCACAACTTTTCAGATTAAGGCACTTTTTCATTTCTTTTCTTCATCCAGCTCATGATTAATCATTTTCTTTCTTTTCACCCCAACTAACCACCTTATTTTTGTTACTTCACCATAATAAGGGTCACCCTCAACTTAGGCTTTTAGCCTAAGGTGAAGTACACAATATCTATGTCCTAAACTAGGGCCACCAATGTAGCCACCCTTAACTTGGGCGCCTCAATCAAGGTTCATATGTTCAAGGATAGATCAGGGCCAATATCAGGGTATTTCATCAAATAAGGTTAAGTCAACAAGGTGTCAAGAACGAATGACTGCATGAGAAGCTCAAACATTCAAAGCAAAGGATTCACTAGTTCATTTGGTAGGCAATTTAGGCAAAAGTGGGCTTCCTATCCATATCGGTTCAACAGAAAAATAAATATCCATAAGAAAAAAGAAACACGACAAGAAAACCTTGGGATCAAAAATAGGGGAAGTTATGGACTTGAGGCTACTCAGACTTCACCTTAATCCATATCTTCCACCACACCACCAAAAGATGATACTTTGTCCTCAAAGTAAAAACACGAAGAAAAGGTGCAAGGGGCATACCTTGGGTTGCCTCCCAAGGGCCCAACCAAAAGATGATACTTTGTCCTCAAAGTAAAGACAAAAACAAAAAGTTACAAGGGGCGTACCTTGGGTTGCCTCCCAAGAAGCGTCTGGTTTAATGTCGCGGCATGACAAGAAGTGTTTGCATTCAGGCCTCTTCAAGGTCCCAGTCTTCCACTGTTTTGACCTCTGCCAAGTCACCCATATACCTTTTTACCCTTTGTCCATTGACTTTGAAAGCTTTGCCATCCCTACTCTCTAACTCAATAGCACCATGGCAAAAAACGTGCACAACTCTGAGAGGCCCCATCCATTTAGATTTGAGTTTTCCAGGAAACCACCTTATCCTTGAGTTATAAAGCAACCCCATGTCTCTTGTAGCAAATTGGCGCTAAAAATGCGTACAACTCTAAAAGGCCCCATCCATTTAGATTTGAGTTTTCCAGGAAACCACCTTATCCTTGAGTTATAAAGCAACACCATGTCTCTTGTAGCAAATTGGCGATCTTTAATTCTGTGATCATGCTGAACCTTCATTCGTTGTTTATACAAAACGAAGCTCTTATAGGCTCGTAGTCTAAACTCATCAAGTTCATTTACTTGCATTAACCTAGAGGTTGCAGCTTCATGCCAATCTAGATTCAGTTTCTTCAATACCCATAATACTTTGTGTTCAAGTTCAACTGGCAAGTGGCAGGCCTTTCCAAACACCAGCTAATAAGGAAACATTTCGATGGGAGTTTTGAAGGCAGTCCGGTAGGCTCATAAAGCATCATCCAACCTCCTTGACCAATCAGCACGATGCACATTCACCATTTTGGATAAGATTTGCTTTATTTCCCTGTTCGATACTTCCACCTGCCCACTAGTTTGGGTATGATGGGGGTTGCCACACGATGCTTCACACCATATCTTTCAAGGAGGGCTTTGAACAGTTGGTTGCAGAAATGAGAACCTCCATCACTAATAATTGCCCGAGGCGTACCGAACCTAGAAAAAATACTTTTTTGGAGAAATCCTGTAACACACTTCCCTTATTGTTTGGTAGAGCTACGACTGCTACCCACTTGGAGACATAATTAACTATAACCAGAATATACTTCTTACCATGCGAGCAAACAAATGGTCCCATAAAATCAATGCCCTAAACATCGAATAATTCGATGACCAAATTAGGATTCAAGGGAAGTTCGTACCTTCGCAACACTCCGCCCTCTCTCTAACATCTATCACACAACTTTACATAGTCATATGTGTCTTGATAAATAGATGGCTAATAGTAGCCATACTGCAACACCTTGTAAGCAGTTCGAGATTTACTGTGATGGCCACCCACCAATGAAGAGTGACATGCTTCAAGAATGCTCATAATCTCTATTTCTAGGACACATCAATGGATGCTCCCATCAGCACATATGCGAAATAAATATGGCTTATCCAAGAAGAACTTCTTTACATCATGCATAAACTTACGATGTTGATGGGTAATTAAATCAGGGGGCACTATATCACTCACCAAATAGTTAGCATAGTCTTCAAACCAAGGCATAAGATCTTGTGATGCTGCCAGACTTCTTTCATCAGGAAATAAGTCATTTATGTCCAGCCCATCATCAAATTTCACCATAGCGTCATCTCTCAATCTAGAAAGGTGATCAGCCACCTGGTTTTTTGACCTTTTTCTATCAATCATGTCAAAATTAAATTCCTACAAAAGAAGTACCCACCTTATCAATCTTGTCTTTTCATCCTTCTTTGTCATCAGATATTTGACCATTGCATGGTTTGTCTATACAATCACTTTAGCTCTCAACAAGTACGAATGGAATATTTCAAATGCAAACACTAATGCAAGCAATTCTTGCTTGCTCATGGTGTAATTCTTTTAAGCCACATTCAGTACTTTGCTAGTGTAATAGGTCAGGTGTAAGACTCTCTCTCTTCGTTGCCCCAACGCCACGCCGAGTGCCACTTCACTTGCATCACACATTAGCTCAAATAGTTGTGACCAATCTGGAGCTACAATAATAGGTGTTGTGGTTAGCCTTCTTTTCAATTCTTCGAAGGCGTATGTACATGCATTATCAAATACAAACTTGGCATCTCTTTCAAGCAACTTACACAAGGGTTGTGAGATCTTGGAGAAATCCTTTATGAAACGACGGTAAAATCTGGCATGGCCTAAGAAACTTCTGATACCTTTTATCGAGATTTGTGGAGGCAATTTTTCTATCACCTCAATTTTCACTTTATCCACCTTAATTTCTTTGCCCAAAATTCTATGACCAAGCATGATGCTCTCTTTGACTGTAAAATGACATTTCTCTCAGTTTAGCACCAAGTGACTCTCAACACATCTCTGCAACACATCATGCAAATGCAAAAGATATTTTTCAAAAGACTAGCCAACGATACTGAAGTTATCCATGAACACCTCAATAGTGCTTTCAACCATGTCTGAGAAGATGGACATCATGCATCTCTGAAATATGGCTGGAGTTGCAAAGTCCAAAGGGCATTCTCTTAAACACAAAAAAACCATAGGGATATGTGAATGTTGTCTTCTCTTGACCCTTAGGCACAATAACAATTTGATTGTACCCTGAGTACCCATCAAGGAAATAATACCAACCCTTTTCTGCCAGTCTATCGAGCATCTGATCTATGAAGGGCATAAGAAAGTGGTCGTTCTTAGTGAAAGCATTTAATTTTCTATATTCCATGCATACTCTCCATCCAGTGATTGGTCTCATGGTGATCAACTCGTCCTTTGCATTAGGCACCACTATGATACCTCCCTTCTTTAGAACATACTACACTGGACTCACCCACTCACTGTCAGTAATCGAGTAGATTACTCCCGAATCTATCCACTTGATGATCTCTTTCCTCACAACCTCTTGCATTAGGGGCTTCAACCACCTTTGATGCTTAATACTCGATTAGTAATCTTTGACTAACTCAAACTTATGAGAGCATATCCCAGGGGGAATGCCGATGATGTCTGCAATTGTCTATCCAATGGCTCTCTTGTACTGCTTGAGAACTGAGACTAGGCTTCTATTTGAGCTTCACTTAAATCTGTTGCAATGATGACGGGTAATGTATTATTCTCTCCCAAGTAAGCGTATTCCAAATGCGCTGGTAATGCCTTTAACTCTAACTCTGGTGGCACTTCTACAAAAGACTTTGTAGGTAGTGTCTCCCTGTTGCATAAATACAACTCTAACCTTGCTTGCCTCCTTGGCCCAAATGACGCTCTAAGAGCATTTACCATTTCCTCGTAATCAGGAATGTTGTCACCCTCAAAGTTCATTAACACGGCTACCAAAGGATCAACACCAAGCCTCAATTCCATAGGAATTTCGGCTTCATCATCCTTATCAGATGAAATCATTAAGATAACTTGGAACTCTGAACTCTTCTCATCCTGCTGACCCACTTGAAACACCACTGCCTCCTCGCCAAGCCTAAAAGTGAGTGAAATCTTCTACATATCTACTAATACTCATCCTATGGCTAAGAAGGGTCTTCCCAAAATGATTGGTACTGCAAAATCAACCTCACAGTCAAGTATAACAAAATCTGCAGGAAATATAAATTTGTCTACCTTTACCAACATATCATACAAAATCATCACAGGCTTCTTGACTGTTCTGTATGTCATCAACAACCGCATCTTTGTAGGGACAAGGCTTCCTAAACCAAGCTCTCTGAATATGGAGAAAGGCATTAAATTGATGCTAGATTCCAAATCACGTAGTGCTTTACTAAATGCTAGTTCTCCTACAGTGCATGGTATGGTCAATGCACTGGGTCTTCGCGTTTTTGCACCAATGACTTTGTAGTGATGGCACTACAGCATTGAACATCTCTGAGGTCTTGACTCACTTTTTAGCTTCTTTTTTTACTAGATCCTTCATCCATTTGGCATGTCCTATCATCCCTTCAAGGTCTTAACTAAAGGAAGGTCTACTGACAATTTTTTAAACATTGCCAAAAACTGTTCAAAATTACCTTCCTCCTTTCTCTTTCCAAGCCTTTGAGGGAAAAGAGAAAGGGGCCTAGGAAAGGTTTTATACTTCTTGGATTGCTCTTCTGCATTGCATGCTCGGGTTCCTTCATTCACTCTCTTCTTGTAGTTCCCATTCTTCACCTTTTGCATAGAGGGATCTATCGTGCTCTTGCCACTTCGAGTCATCACCGCCATGCAATGCCCTTCATTTTTAGGATTCTGAACCGTATTGCTTTGTAGGGTGCCCTTTTGGTGTTGGTTCAATTGTGAAGACACTTGCTCAAACTATTGTTCAAGTTGTTTGATTGTCACTGAATAAGACTCTATCTTTTGATTGATACTAGAGATATCTACTTTCATTCCCTTTAGAGTCTCATCTTGATAGTCTACTCGCTTCAACAACTTTTCAAACATATCCTTGATCCTAGAATTGCTTGATCTGGCATCACGATTGTGTGGTGGTACATAAGAACCATTTATGTAGCCTACTCTTCTACCCCATTCTGCATCTGACACTCTCTCTTTCATAATATTAACCCTTATTATCTCTGTACATCCCATCACGATTGAAGTTTCGACCTTGATTTCCGAAACCTTGCCTCCAATAGTCCAAATTGGACCCTTGGGGGTTGTTCCGGAAATCCGCTGCTTGGTTGCTTACATAACAGGCATCCTCATCAAAGAATTGATCATCATATGTAGGAGTAATTGGAGTTGGTGAGATGTTGCCTTCACACTAGCTTGGTTTTGCTTCAAAACCAAATCCATGCTCGTACAGAGATGAGCAAGTTGCTCCATAATCTCTTCATTCACTTTCGCTTGCTCACTGTTTGTGGTAACTACATAAGACCTCCTTGTATTACCACGCTCACTCTGACCCCATGCTCTGTTGGTCTTCACCACTTGCTCTATTCTTTCTGCCACTGGCTCAAATGGTTGATCAAGAAAAACACCTCCCATGATCATGTTGGGCATCTTTGACCTTGGGAAATATCTTTCTAGGAACACCCTTTGCAGCTCAACCCAACTCGTGATGGTACCCGGAGGAAGTTCAGACAACCTTATAGCTGCATTGCCAGTCAATGACAATGGGAACACCCTCAATCCAACAGCGTCAATAGAAATATTTTGTGTCCCCATGACACTTTTGCACACGAAGACGACATTTTAGAGATGACAGTGGGGATCCTCTGATGGTAACTCGGTGAAGAGGTCATGGTTTTGGAGTATCTGGAGCAATCCACTTGATACCGCGAACTTAGCATCTGCCGGTAGAGGAGGCAGTACTATAGAACCGATAACATCCATCACCATAGGGTTTAATCAATATTTATTCCAGTCGTAAGCATTTGCATTGAAATCTCTAAGTTGTGGTCAGTTAACCCTTGGTGGTGGATTCTCCTCTCTTCTTAAGTCTTCCTCATTCGCATGCAAATCCTCCTCAACCTCAATGTGCTCATTCACTCGAGCCATCCTTCTTGGTAGTCGATGGATCTCTAAATTTAGTGGGGCTAAGGGATTGCCTTGGCTCCTTGTATAGGCATACAACCTAGTACATCCTGCAAAAGAAATCAAACAACAAAAACAAAAAAAAAGTAAAGTATAAGAGACTCTAGAAATCAATACTAGAACTAACTAATAGTGAATTCAAGTTAAAACCTAGTTGTATTCCTCGGCAACGGCGCCATAGTTTTATGATGATGTTCACGCTCCAATAAGAAAGCGATCGCTATCAGTTATTAACCTTATCGAGGTTAGGATCAAATCCATAGGGAATACAGGGCTTGACTATAATATTTCACTATTAATCATTCCTACTATATATAGGGTCGAATTCACAGGGAATACAAGGTTTGACTATAAGATTTCACTACTAATTATTCTTAGTATCTATAACTACAATCTCTAGATGGGGGGTTTGTTGTGATTCAAAGAACAACTTAAAATGAACACTAATTAAAATTCGGGAAAATACTCAATTTCGGGAACAACTTGGGAATTTGTGTTCCCCATGGTTCATTGACTCAATTACCCTAGGTAACATAACTACGATTAGTGAATCGTATGTAGGACGGTAACTTAAGTTCTTCCAGCCCTCTTGTGAAGGTGAAGGTCGAATTTCACCATGGCGCTTGGTCGGCTACCATAGCGTGCCAACTAACCATTACCTATTGTCCCAGTCAACCTCCCCTTTGTCAGGTTTGGCCGATTAGACGGGAACACATCAATGAAATCCTGTCATCGACTTCCTTTTTCCTATTCGTCACTACCTTGGTCGGGATCGTGATAGTAGGCAGGGTTTGGTGTTGGCCACCACCAAACAATATTAATCATGAAGGGAAATAGATAATACATGCAAAACCTTAATCATAAATATGCACAAAAAATAGGCCATCTCAAGTTAACTATCCATGGTTCCCACAACCCCAAGTTGTGGGTGCTTAACTACTCATGGCTAAGATAAAACACACAAAAATGCAAATAATAGACATAGTTAAGAGTTCTACCAATAACAATGGAGGAGATAGGCACCACAAGTTGCAAACTCACAAGCTTGATTGATCAACAATGAGTATAAGACAAGATTTGCAATTCCCAAAATGAGTATTCCCAAAGAGAACACTAATCTACCCTAAAACTTAAGAAAAGCTTCAAAAATATATTGGAGTAATGTCTACTGTTCGAACTCTCCTCAAAATAACCTAACTTAAACTATACATAGTGTGTACAAAATAACCCTAGAAATCAAGTAGAAAAGACAGTTGGCATCTAATAAATTTAGCAGTTACGACTCGTAGGTTGGCCTACAGTCGTAGTCGGGGTCTCGTATCAGGTTCTTGGCATCTTGGACTGAATTGTTACGACCCATAGGTATAATTCGTTACTTGAGCTAAGACTCGTATGTTGGTCTCGTAGTCTTGGTCTTCAGTTTTTTGTCCAATATTTTGGCTCTTTGAGTTCACCTATACGAGTCATAGTGTGTCTTACGACTTGTAGGCTGGGGCTCGTAGGGGTGACCTTCTCTTAGCAGAATTTTTATTTTTGATCTCTGATTTCTGCTACAACACCACCCTACGACTCGTAGCGTGAGTTACGACTCGTAGGAGGGCTCGTATGGCCTATGCTCCAGCAAAATCTACAACTTTTCTTTAAAATCACGCCAACATAACTTTTCTGCAAAATTAACACAAAAACATACATATTAAAACACTAAAAAGTCACTTTGAGAACTCATAAAATCCCTTGTTGTAGGCACCAAATGTGTTGTATTATGACAGCACATCAAAGACTCACCAGATTCGGAGATAGCCATTCCATACCTAGAATAACATCCAAATTCTACCATATCTTTGGATAAACTTGTCCACCCAAGCCTCATATTCTACTAAAGTCACAAGACATAGTTAGTGCACCCAATCCACTACTAAAAGCTCATCTACTAGGGTCAAAATATAAGCAGGCGTGGACATAGTATCGCATGGCAAGTCAAAACCCAATGAAAAGATATACAAACACATACGAATTAGTGAAGCCAAGATCAAATAACACAGATGTAGGGCAAATTGGAACAATACTTGTGATCACAACATCAAAGGCCCCCGCATCAGGCCTGCCTGAAAAAGCATATCAATGGCCACCTCGACCTTCACCCATAGAAGCGGCCATCTACTACCAAAATGGGTGAAAATGTCATCTACTCCTCTACCACATGAGTGTCCACCTCTATCAGTTTGACCTCTACCATGACTCTTAGTCTGTGGGGTTGAACCTCTAGCTGGTGGTGCGGAATGTGAGCGACGGGGCCTAATGTGCATCCGTTTGGGACACTACCGAATAATATGATCTGGAGATCTACATCCATAGCATGAACTAGGGATGAACATTGGTTGTGAGGGAACATGAAGAACACTGCAACTGCCCTGGCCTGTAGGCCTCTACTGAAAACTAGGTGATCTCTATATGTGAATCACGAGGGCCCTGACCACTATCTGATATTGGCAATGAAGCATAAATCGAGCCTCGGGGCTAAAGTGGACCACCCCCTTACGCATATCTCCACCTCCTAATGAGGTATCGAGAACTGTCCCGATAAATAGACCCCTTTTGGGGTCTCCAAACTCCTCTCTACGCACAAACTCTACCTCCTTGGTGGCACTAGCCATAGATTGAAAAGATGCTCCATCTCTAGACATCCAAAACACTAACTGTCGGATGGGATAAGTCAACCCTTTAACAAACTGGCGAACTCTCTCTGTCTCCGTAGGAATGAGGGTTGTTGCATGCCGAGCCAACTGGCAGAAACGAATCTCATACTCTGAAGCTATCATAAAGTTCTGCCTCAAACTCTTAAACCTCAGACGACTCCCCTCCCTAACACTCCAAGGAAAGAATCTATCATAAAAAGCACTGGCGAATGTCTCCCAAGTCATCAGAGGAGAATCAACTGGAAAAGTTCCCAAATAAGCCCTTTACCAATCCCTAGCCGGTCCATCAAGCTGGAGGTAACATATCGAACATCGTGGGTCTTGGCTAGCCTAACAGTCTTAAGCATCGCCTTATAAATAACCAAGAACTCATGTACATCCTCGATCTCTCCACTCTGGAACTGGGATGGGTCTATCTTCTTGAACCCTCATATCTACGTTGTTCCTCATCGATCAAGCCAACTGCTGGAGGAACCTCAACAATGGGTGTTGTTGGTGACCATTCCACTTGTCTAGTCCTCGAATAGAACAAGAGCATAAAATGGCATCCTCAAGGCCTGCTAAAGAAATAGGTAGCTACCTCGCAAGAAATCGGGAAGCTCAATCCAACAAGAAAGAAGTCTAGCAGGATGGACTGAGCTCACAACCTACAAAAACATAGCAACGGGTGAGCACCAAATAACAGGGTACTCATATATATATACACACATACACACACACTCACCACATAGCATTATATTTAAATGAGGTCCAACTATAAACAAGTCAAATGATACAATAGATATCCAATCACACAACATTTCATATAATAACAGTAAACCAGAGTGATATGAGATGGATTGAATACCATAAGATGTAAATAGTACGATGCAATGTCAAATAATCATGATACATGTTTGTCCTAGAATATACATCTGTTGAGCATATATGTATGCCTTATACAGAACCATGGAGATCTCACTTAGACCGTGTATTTGTGAACATGGCTGGTAATGACCTCGACTCATGTCACCTATCTGAAAATGACCTCGAACCGTCCAGAAATAACCTCGAACCTTTGATGTATTACATCAGCTCGATCGATAGAAACCTCGACTACCAATCCACATGTTACCTTACTCACATCTCTATCGTAGCTATCACAAGAATCAATGCACAAATAATAATGGATGCAATATGCATGATCACAATTATATCATAATATCAACATCATAGTGATCTCAATGTCTCAATACCATCAACATCTCAATATCATCAGTGTTTCAATATCAACAAAGTCTCAATGTATCAATCATAACACAATATAAGTACCATGACGCTATCAACATCAAATAATTCTCAAGATCACATAGATTACAAATTCACAATTAATTTATAATTCAATATATCTCCATATAAACAAGTATTCAATACGAAAAGTCATGATCAAGCCTACAATGATACAATTCTACCACTAATGCACATAATAACACACATATAGGAGCATACAAGGTTCATTCATACTTAACAAAAGGTTAGAAGTCCACTTGTCATATACGAAGTCCCAAATCAACCAACATCGAAGCTTTCCCCTTAACATAGTACTCCAACTCACCAAAATCTATTCAAATATAACATCATAATCTCAAAAATCCCATGCCAAAAAAAAGTAGTCAGATTCTAAAAATTAATACATGAAAATGTTCTCCTTATGATAAGGATTCCAACGGGAAAAATCAATTCAAAAATAGAATTAAGATGAAGGAGAAATCACCAATTAAAGTTTGGAAATCAAAGTCCTAAAAATCCCCCAAATTCCACCATTAAATGCCCAAAATTGGAGGTTAAAAACATAAAATAATCAATAGAAATAATTGAAATAGGTTTAGAAAATAGTTACCCAATTGATTAGCCTTGAAACCCTCGAAATCTCCCTTGAAAATGAAGCTTAGAAAAGAATGGTGAAAGAGAGTTTAAACATATCTTTAAAAGAATTCACTGGTTCAGTGATACGTAACACTCTGTGAACGCGGACAAACATCCGCGAACACGAAGGATTATAGCGTTATTGCACTCCGCGATCGCGAGGCTCATGGAGTCTAACTCCCACAACTCCACGAACGTGGTTTCTCTCCCACGAACGCGGAGATCTAAGTAAAATGGCCTCCGCAAACATAAAGCTAAGGGCACGAATGGGGAGAGTAACTCAACCTGCACCAGAAACAACAAAAAAACCAGCAACACAACACAACTAAAATGAGAATAGACCCTCAGGAATTTATTTGGAATCCCGTGAACACAAATCAAACATGTAACCTTACCAGAAATGATAATTCGGACTCAATGGAATCGTCAAAATTCGAGTCTGGAACCTCCGTGACCCTGAACTTGAGAAGGATTATTTAAATTAATTTTGGACTCCAAAAGCTCAAAGTATTCATGGAAGCTCTAAAAATTACAACAGAGCTTCAGCTACTTTTGAAGTAACAAAAAGAAAAGCAATGACTGGAGTGGGCGAGTCAGAGTCGAAAAGAGGATTCCTCACGTCTTTCTCTTATTCAAATCTATGCATGAGATTTTCATCTTACACGGCTCCTAGGTGATAAAAGAAAGAAGAACCCATTTTCTTTCTTTTTTGATTACCTTCCTCGCGTATGTATATGATCGAATCCATTCG
>DF359422.1:54148-74194 GCA_000787875.1 Solanum virginianum
ATGTATATGATGGAATCCATTCGATTTCTAAAAAGGATTACTAATCCTTAACTTTTTGAGGAATCCTTCATCAATGGTTGTAAATGACTGATTTTTACAATCTTTTCGACCTTGGTGTCATAAGAGCAAGTCAGAAAGATTGAGAAATATAACCATTTGATTTCATTCATTTTCAATAGCCACGAGATGATCATCTTAGGGTGATCCTTTTATCGATGGATGCTCTTATTACACTCGTAGTTTCTGAATGACGAGAACCAACTATGTAGCATCTACATAAAAAATTCAAGTACGTATACATTATTAGTCCAATAATTTGTAGGAACTACCCGTAATAATGAACTCGCAAAAATGGATCTGTTTATCATAAAGAGAATCATCGTTCCTGACCTTGCTTCACCTTAATTGTTATTTGAACAAGTAAAAGTTCTGTCTTGGTCTGAGTGGGGATAAAATTTCTCTTCTACATGTCCATGGAGTTTTGAAAAATTCAAATATCTCAGAGATAGATAGAGAGGTAGGAATTTCTCGAACGAACCGCACTCCTTCGTATACATCAGGAGTCCATTGATGAGAAGGGGCCGGGAAAGCTTGAATCTAGTTCCTATAGTAGTGAATATGAGCGCAATTGACATTCTTGGAGAGTTATACATTTGTGTATTGATAAGATCATTTACTATTTCTTGAAGCTCAATCTCTCCCCCTGATGAACCATATAGCCAAGAGAAACCATGAACCAGAATAGAAGAGCTTGCCCTACCCATGAATAAATATTTCATAGTAGCCTCATTAGACCGTACATCTTTCTTGGTATATCCAGATAATAGGTAGGCGTATAAACTGAAACATTCTAGGGCTACAAAGATAGGTATTAAATCGTTAGCACCGCATAAAAAATTTTCCCTAGAGTAGTTGTTAATTTGAATAAGAGAAACTCTGTTATAGCCATTTCTGTACATTCAATGTACTCTACAGATAGGGGAATACATAGAGTTGAACATAGTAAAATAAGAAATTGAAAGATTTCATTGAAATTGTTCATTTGGGAGTTTCCCGAAAAGCTAATCATAGGTTCTTTCTTCATCAAAACAATAGGGTTGTTATGCTAATTACTAAACTTGTTGAAGAGATGAAATATAATCAAGATATATCTTTTTTATCAGAGGTTGAATCAATTATCAGAAGAAGAATTAGGCAAAAAAATTAGGATACATTCTGGGAAAATCAAACTTCCATCAAAGAGAAGCAAATGAAGGCTTTTATAAAAATTCATGTAGAATCGAGAATGAAGTTTTCATTCTGTGCATGCCAGATCATGAATTAGTAACTGTTTTCAATTTTCAAAATAAAAAAATTACCAATTGTGTAGATCCTCCATACTGAGATATATTAGAAGACAAATAAGTTGACTTATTTTTAGCATTAGTTTCATCATTCGGAACTACTGGAACTGATGGAATTCCGATTCTAAGCCTCCAAACTCTTAATGTTGACTAAAGTCGAACTTATGATCCAAAATAATCTAAAATTGCAACTTTGGGCCTAAAATCTCCATTTTAACTCCAAAATTACTTTTGCAAGTTCTCTTGGACCAGATTCGACATTCTAGAGCTGATAAAATTGACAGAATTGCAAATTGACACTCGAAACTCAGAATGACCAGAAAATTCAAATCTTCCAACATTAAGCCTTTGAAAAACTCTTTCTTTTGCAAAACTCAGGCTTTTCATCAGATTTTCAAAATTTGACATCCAAATTTGACCAAATATGACTCAAAACAACTATCAGGAAGGGCAAAATAGTCATTTGGTGAAAAATACTGAAAATGACCTTCAGGGTCATTATAAATGTCACCCTGAGACATGTAATACCACTCTCACAATGTGTGGTGTATTACACTCCCTGCTATATCAGTGCTACATTAGCGCCATGTCAGAAATTACAACTTTTTATATTTTTTTTGTTTTTTCTTTCTATTAATTAATTTTTCCTTTGTTAACTATATTTTTATACTAATTAATTATTAAAATTATCTAATAATCATGTCTTCTTCATCACTTAATTCCACCCACTTCATCGCTAATTTCATCGAAAAATTATTTTTAATACATTACAATTCTCTTTGTATTCTTCGGCGAAGAACAACCAACCCATCACCAGCCTAAATCCACCTCCACGATACATTCTCTCTTCTTTTCTGACAAACTAATAGCCATCATACAACCATCAAACAACCACTATTTAGACACCTAAATAGCCACCAAACAGTCACCTAAACCACCACTAAACAACAGCCTAAAAACCCAAATCAGTCACCAACGACAAACACCAAAATAAACTCCTTTTTCTTATCTTTTTCTAATCTATTCAATTTTATCATTAAAAAAATTAAAATTAGACATCTATCTTGAATCCTTAACATTAAAATTAGGAACATCTTTGAAAACCCCCACATTTGAATCAGACTCAAACTTAAAAAACCCAATTCATAAATTGAGACCCCCAACAATCTAAGATTTAAAATAGAAAAATGATTGATTTGCTGAAATTGAGAACTTTCTGAAGACAAGAAAAATAATTCCTTTGTAAAATTCTTTGTTGCATAGCAAAAAAGAAGAAAAGAAAAAATGGGTAAATTAGCAAACGGATCGACGGCGAAATACAAGTGAAAATAGAGTAATGCGCAATGAAAAGTAAAGAATTGTGATTTTAAAAAAAATGAAAGAAGAGGATAATGAGTGAGACATGAAGAAGAGGAGGGGAAGTAGATTGATTTTTATTTTTTTTAACTTACGGATATATTTAATTATTTGTTTAAATTTATTTATTTTTGAATAGTAATAATGTATAATACATCATTACAATAATTTAAATGTATAACTAATTTTTCAAGACAAAATTAAAGAAAAATTTATGTGTTTTCCTAATTATTATAAAATCATATAAAATCAAACCACACCACATCATATATCATGTCATCATATAATTAACAAAACCAAAACAGACACGCTTTTCTTACAACCCTGCAGTACAGGAGTAAATTTTCCTAGAGAAAATCGCTGTATGTGGAGCTGCTGAGAAAGAGCCGAGAAGACCAGCGATGGAGGACGACGTTGAGATGGCAGCGGCGGAAAACAGCGCCGTGGTGGTTCATCTCGATTCCTCTTCTAATTGCTTCGTTTTTCTCTAATTCTTCAGTACATCTGTTGTTTCCTTTTTTTCCTGAAACCCTAATTCATGATGTTCTCATTTATGTGAGTAATAATAATGATAATGTGCGTAAGCAGGAATTGGATGACATGAAGAAGAGGTTGAAAGAGATGGAAGACGAAGCAGTTGCTCTCCGTGAAATGCAGGCCAAGGTCGAGAAAGAAATGGGTTCTGTTCAAGGTCTCCCTCTGTTTGTGTGTGCGCTTGAATTTGATTTATTACTGAAATGTTTCTTTCTTGATACATAAAATAGCTTATTTATGCCTGTATTTTCATTTTTCCAGTAGATAATTCTAGATTGGTTTTATGATAATGTGTATCCTTGACAAGGTAGCTAATTTGATCTTATAACATGGTTCCATTACCTTAGATCCTATTCGATGATGAGTATAATAAGTTGAAATTACTTAAATGGCTATCTCTTCCTTTACTGATTGAAGTTTTAACCTACATTTTCAAAGATAGCTCTATTTTCTTTTTTGGCTAATATGTGGCTTATAGCCTTCCAGAGATAATTTTGTTTTGATTTCATGGGGATGTGCAATGGTGGTTTCTAAATTCTTTTTGCATTTGCGCATGGTTGTGGAATGCTTGTTTCTAAGGATGAATAAAGCATAAAGTACTCATATCTCTGTTGCTCCATTGATTGCATTTTATTTATTTGTTGACCTCAATTGAAGGCAGACCCTGCTGGTGCTGCTGCAAACCAGGCAAACAAGGAAGAAGTGGATTCTCGATCTGTCTTTGTTGGAAATGTGAGACTTCTGCAGTCCTAAAACCAATGATTCTTTCATTATCATCTTATATTAGCCTTTTCTACATAGCTGAACTGTTGTGAGTGTAGAGATTAAATTGGGTATGTTGTTATTGTTGCACGTAGCTGGAGTGTATTTGTGTCTGCTTGTGTTTCTCCCTGAAGCTCAAAATTCAATTGCAAATGACAAACTATACTTTGGAGTTTATCCTCTAGCTTATTGAAATCAGTGTGAAAACCTGTGTACAGGATCTCTATCTCCTTTTTCCTTTCTTTTTCCCTTAAAGTGGATGCTGATCCAATTATTTGTTTTTTGGATTAAATATAATGGTGTATGAAATTGTAGGAGAGCAATTATGCAAAAGTGGGTCCATTACTCTCACTTTTCATGATATTTTCAAAGTTGGAAAACTGTCTTTTTTGTACTATTTACCATTTTTTAGAAAGCTCTTTTAATCGATCTTCCAAAATTTGCCCATGTATTTTGTTTGCATTAGCTATTTGACTTTCCGACTGATATTTACTTTGATCTTTGTAATTATCTGTAGTTAATGCTATTGATGAATTTTTAAGGGGATATTGGAGGTATAAGATATCAAAAATAGAATCACAAAAAGGGAACAAAGTTAACACACGTACTTCTTGATGCCTATGGGGATGCATGAATCTATATGGTCTTGTGTATTTAACACCTAGTGCTCCCAAGGAACAAACTTCTAGGAAAAGGTGTGGGGTGAAGAAGCAAAATTCCAGGGATAAATAGCTCACAGTTGAGGAAACTCTTCAAATCTTAGGAATCCAAGACCTACGTAAAGAAAAGAAAATGCGAAAGGAAACATAGACGAGCGTGATTGCATATTTTTGTAACAAAGAAATCCTTGAGAGCCAATGATACATGGTTTGAAACTTTGTGGACAATGGACCCATCCCCCTTTTATCCTTTTCTACTTAAATACAAGGCTTTTATCTGTGTCTGATCTAAAGCGTACTTGCATATTAAAGGGGGTACGCAGATTTGGGCTACTAAGTGGAACCAAACCATTCAACTTGCCATTTGAACTCTCCTAGGGTGCGATCGTAGGAAGCTCTATTAGCGAATGCAATTCCCCCGATAAGACTGATCATGCCCTGCTGCTTGGCTTGGAATCAAACTAGCCTATCATGCCCTTTCTTCATTCCTATATGGACCCATAATCCTATGTTCTTCCAATGTTTACTATACACATTACAAGCAATACTCTTACCCCTAGGCCAAAACCTTGGGGCATTAACATGTTTCTAGTCTAACTTATTTTCTCATCTTTACATATATATGAACTAATGTTCCCTCATCTTATCAGCCACAGGGGCCACCTCTAGCTTCTCCTGAATGGTCTCATTCCTAATCGTATCACTCCTGGTGTGACCACACATCCATCTTAACATCCTCATCTCTACGACCTGCATCTTTTGAACATGTGCCTTTTTTATTGGCCAACACTCCACCCCATACACCAAATATGGTCTAACCACCATTCTGTAAAACTTGTGAGTTTAGGTGGTATCTTCTTATCACACAATACTCCAGGGGCAAGCCTCTATTTTGTCCATGCTGCCCCAATACGATGTGTGACATCATCGTCGATATCGCCTACCATGGAATCTCCTCCTGGATAGATCGCGTCAGCTCATCCATCACCAAAGCAAACAGAAAAGGGCTCAACACAGATCCTTGATGGAGTGCTATCTTCTCCGGCATGAAAACAAAAAAGTTTGTGACGCTGAACTGAACTCCCGATAGAAAGGGCTCAACACAGATCCTTGATGGAGTGCTATCTCAACAGGAAAATACTCTGAGTCTACTCCCACTGTTCTTACCTGAGTTTTGGCTCCATCTATATGTCATTTATCACCCTAATATATGCCATTGGGATGTCTTTCACCTTTAGACACCTCCATAGGACAGCCCTTGGGACTTTATCATAGGCATCCTCGAGATCGATGAACACCATATGAAGGTCCTTTCTTTTCCTATATTTCCCCACTAATCTCCGAACAAGGTGAATTACTTCAATAGTCGACCGCCCCGACATGAATCCAAATTGATTCTCCGAAATAGACACTACTTTTCGCACCCTCATCTCCACCACTCTCTTCCAGACTTTCATAGTGTGACTTAACAACTTGATACCCCTGTAATTGTTACAGTTTTGAATATCACCCTTGTTCTTGTACAATGAAACCATTGTACTCCTTCTCCAGTCATTTGGCATCCTAGCCGTCTTCATAATAGCATTAAACAATCTGCTCAACCATTCTATGCCCTCCTTGCCGATACTTTTCCAAAAGTCTACCGGGATTTCATCAGGTCCAATCGCCCTAGGGTCCGATAGCCCTCCCTCTCTTTATCCTACTAATAGCCCTTCTAACCTCCTCAACTTTGAATTGCCTGCAATAGCCAAAATCTCGACGACTTTCGGAGTGTGCCAACTTACCCAGCTCAATATCTCTATCTCCTTTCTCGTTTAAGAGTTTATGAAAGTAAGCTTGCCACCTTAGTTTAAAAAACTAACATAACTAAAATAAAACTAATTTGGAGATTAGGAATTCAATGAATTGACATGTAAAAGGGTGGATGTGTGGGAGCTATGGGTGTATTTTGATTTAGTTTGTAAAGATTGTAGCCAACTATTGTGTTTAGATAAACTATGTCCTTTTAAAAAGGATGGCCCCTAAGAAAAGATGAAACAAGAAGAATGTTGAACTATTGTTTACATATATATGAACCAATGTTTCCATCGATATCCAAAACTACCTTAACTAAAATAGAACTAATTTGGAGATTAGGAATTTGAAGAACTGACATGTAAACGGGTGGATGTGGGAAAATAGTTTTGCTATGGGTGTATTTTGATTCAGTTTGTAAAGGTTGTAGTTAGCTATTGCATTTATATAAACTATGTCCTTTCAAAAAGGATGGCCCCTTAGAAAAGATGAAACAAGAAGAATGTTGAAATGTGTGGCTCTCACTTAAAAGTTTAAATTGTTTGGGAGAACATTTTATTTAGTTAATTATGTCTTATGCATGCCTCTTCACATGCGAATCTGATTCTTTTTCATGTGCTAAATACATGGTAATTCTTTTTGATAATAGGTGAAGGGGAGAGTCGAACCCACACCTCTACCTGTTGTGAAACCTTGTTGAAGTATGAGATTTGGATGAGATGCTCTCATACTTCAATATAATATCAGAACCATTTTGTTAACAATTTCTAACATGCTTTTACAAATCATCTTTTTAGTTTTTAGATTTGTTAATTACAAATCATCTTTTTAGTTTCTAAGGAACTCACCGACTTTAGATCCATTAGCCTATTTGGTAGTGTGTACAAGATCATCTTCAAATTACTCACTGAGAGAATCAAAATGGTTATGCATAAGCAGGTGGGTCCCCAACAGTTCGCCTTCATAAAACAACAACAACATACCTAGTGGAATCCCACAAGTGGGGTCTGGGGAGGGTAGAATGTACGCAGACCTTACCACTACCTTATAGAGGTAGAAAAGCTGTTTCCTGGGAACCCTCGTCACAAAAACCCATAAGAAGAATAAACTAGATATGAAAAAAGGAAAGGAAAGGAAAGGGAACAGAAATAGTGACTAATAAGAAAAGCACATGATAGCATGGAAATACGATAAAATTAACATATAAAGACGGATAATGACAACACAAGATCTAAAAGCAATGTAAATACGTTAAAAGTAAACAAATATAGGACTAATGGACAACATCACTACTCCTACTAACCTACTATATCGCAACGTCATATATCAACCTACCCCTACTAGCCTATTAACCCACTACTCTAATACGTGACCTCCACTCCTTTCTATCTAAGGTCATGTCCTTAGTGAGATGAAGTTTCCCCATATCTTGTCTGATCACCTCCCCCCAATATTTCTTCGGTCTACCTTTTCCCCTCCGTGGTGACCCCTAAATCCAACCTCTTGCACCTCCTAACAGGAATATCGATACTCTTTCTCCGCACATGTCTAAACCAACGTAGTCTCGCTTATCTCATCTTGTCAGCCACATGGGCCACCTCTAACTTCTCCCGGATGGTCTCATTCCTAATCCTATCACTCCTGGGATGTCCACACATGACATCCATCTCAACATCCTCATCTTCGCAACCTGCATCTTCTGAACATATGAATTTTTAATTGGCAAACACTCCACCCTATATAGCAAAGATGGTTTAACTACCATTTTATAAAACTTGCCTTTAAGCTTAGGTGGTATTTTTTTATCACACAATACTCCTGAGGCAAGCCTCCATTTCGTCCATGCAGCCCCAATACGATGTGTAACATCATCATCAATATCGCCACTACTTTGGATAATGGATGCAAAATACTTAAAGCTTTCTCTCTTTGGAATAGGTTGAGTGGCAAGCTTTACTTCAATGTCTGCTTCATCTTTAGCAACACTAGATTTACACTCCCAAGTATTTTGTTTTGGTTCTGCTCAATTTGAACCCTTTGGATTCCAAAGTATATCTCTAAGCCTCCAATCTATCATTAACTTTAGCCCGAGCCTCATCAATTAGTATTATGTCATCTGCAAATAGCATACACCATGGTACCCCCTCTTGGATAGACCATAGGATACACCATGGTACCCCCTCTTGGATAGACCATGTCAGCTCATCCATTACCAAAGCAAAAAAGAAAAGGGCTCAACACAGATCCTTAATAGAGTCCAATTTCAACAGAAAAATACTCTGAGTCTCCTCCTACCGTTCTTACTCGAGTTCTGGCTCCGTCATACATATCCTTTATCACCCTAATGTATATCATAGGAACACCTTTCGCCTCTAGACATCTCTATAGGACATCCCTCGAAACTTTGTTATAGGCTTTTTCAAGGTCAATGAACACCATATGAAGGTCCCTTCTTCTCTCCCTATATTTCTCCGCTAATCTCCAAACAATATGGATTGCTTCAGTAGTTGATTGTCCCGGCATATATCCGAACTGGTTCTAAGAAATAGACACTACTTTCCTTACTCTCATCTCCACCACTCTCTCCCAAACCTTCATAGTGTGGCTTAACAACTTGATACCCCTATAATTGTTATAGCCTTAAATATCACCCTTGTTCTTGTACAATGGAACCATTGTACTCCTCCTCCATTCATCGGGCATCTTAGCGGTTTTCATAATAGCATTAAACAACCTAGTCAACCTCTCAATACCCTCCTTGACCACACTCTTCTAGAAATCCACCAGAATTTCATCGGGTCCGATCACTCTCCCTCTGTTCATCCGACTAATACCACGTCTAACTTCCTCAACTCTAAAATGCCTGCAATAACCAAAATCCCGATAACTATCGGAGTGTGCCAAATCACCCAACTCGATATCTCTGTCCCCTTTATTTAAGAGTTTATGAAAGTAAGCTTGCCACCTTATCTTAATGGAATTCTCATCCATCAACACCTCATCCTTCTCATCTTTAATGCACTTCACTTGGTCCAAGTCACGAGCTTTTCGTCTTCCTAAAAGGGAGACAACTAATGGATGCCACTCTTATGGAAAATGAATGTGTTGACACTAGAACTAAAAGTAGTGCTCAGACATCCTATGTAAGTTGGACATTCAAAAAGCTTATGACCACCTCAATTGGAAGTTCCTGCTGGAGAGCCTATCAAAAGAGGGTTTTGGAGGTATATGGCTAAGATGGATGAAGTTTTGCATCAGCACCGTGAAATTCTCAGTTCTTATAAATGGCTCCCCTATTGGTTTCCTCTCTTCACAGAGAGGTTTAAGACAAGGAGATCCTTATCTCCGTTCCTTTTTATTATTGCTATGGAGGCGTTAAATAATATGTTGAAAATTGCTAAAATTGTGGCTAAGAGGTTTTAGGGTGTCCAGAAGAGTGGGGGCTGATTTGGAGATTACTCACTTACAATATGCAGACGACACTCGCGTCTTTTGTGATGCAAACAGAGCCAACTCAAGACTTTAAGGGTAATTTTTGTTGTTTTTGAAGCTATCTCAGGGCTTCATATCAATTGGAACAAGAGTTTCTTATATCCAATAAATGAAGTTCCTGATTTACCCTCTCTGGTTAGGATTCTGGATGGAAGGATAGGAAACCTACTAACTACATACTTGGGGATGCCTTTGGTAGCCAAAAGCAAATCCATAGGCATTTTAATGGGGTGATTGAAAAAGGTCGGTGACTTGGAAGAGTCGGTACCTTTCTGCAGGATGAAGATTAACACTCATCAACATTGTTTTGGACTCTATGCCTACCTATATGATGTCTCTTGTCCCTATCCCTGATGGTGTCGTTGATAGACTAGATGCTCTAAGAAGAAACTTTCTGTGGGAAGGAAATAGTGAAACCAGGAAGTTCCACTTGGTTAAGTGGGAAGCTGTGATTGAGTGTAAACAAGCAGGGGGGATGAGGGTAAGGAATTTAAAAATTCATAACCAGTTTCTTATGATGAAATGGTTGTGGAGATTCACCTCCAGTGAGCAAGTACTGTGGAAAGATGTAATACAAGCCAAATACGAAATGGAGGATCACTCGATAACTAGCATTCAACATCCATTTCATTATGATTATATTGCTCCTCATCTTCCTCCTCATCAGATTCTTCATCAATTAGCGTTCAACTCCTACTTGAACTTATACTTGTAGATGTAGTTTGTACTCCTTTGCCCTTGATCTTGAAAGAATTCCCCTAAGACCATAAATACTAGCATTAGCTCCAATTCCCGTAGCAAAAATACCCCAAGTAAGATCACATTCCTCATATACTAGTTCATCTTCTTGATCTTTAGGGCGTCTAACCAACCATTCAAATAACCCATCAATATAATCCAAAGACAATTGCATCAGTAGTGTCACGAGCATCATTACGACATTTCAATGCTCTATTTTACTTAATGTACACTAGATCATTGAGATGCAATAGTGCAAACCTGCTTTTCTTTTTAGAATGAATCTGTGCATAAGTGGTAGATATTAACTAACAAGTACTACTCATAATAATACAATACGGATATTAGGATATAAAATATTTCTCTTACATATTTGAACACACTCCAATTTCGCTTACATCTGAATGAGCTACAAGTTAGACTTAGCACTTCCATGGCAAATTTTGCAAGTTTGGAGTTTGACTATTGGATAATGACTATCATTCAACTATAAAAAATAAATTTAAAGGTTAATAATAAGTATAAATAAGTCAAATAACTTAAGCAAAACTATAATATAAAGAAAAAAAATCAACTCACTTATCGAGTGACCTTGTGTCTTTGGCTCTTTGATACTGACCACAACCAAACAGTCCCTTAACATTTTTGTACTAGGAAGTTCAACGACTAGTAAATCATGTGTTGTTATATCGGGGTTTATCTTCTCAACAGATACATGATAACTTGTCCACACATTTTGATGTATAGTGCCATCTGCCTGAGCTTTATGAAACAATCTTGGGTTCAAAATATGGCTTGCAACATACTAAGATCGATGGAGTTGGTCAGTCCACCTTGCATCAATGATCTCACACACTTTCTCATATTGCTTCTTAACTCCATTGTAGTCCTGCTCAATAGTTTCCTTGACTCCATCCAGTGCTTTATGAATATAGCCTGTTGGTGGTTTTTTCTCCCCATTTACCAAACGAAGCACTGTTGTCAAAGGACCACGAACTTTAAGTGCCCTAACATCATCCCAAAAGTGAGCAAAAATAAGAAGACTGGCAACATCTTTTCCTAAAGTTCCCTTTGCAAATCTATTTAAAGTCCATTCAGTATTAGAAGTCTCAAATTTTTCTTTTTGACTGAACATAGCTCTTAAAGTCAAGTAGGCCGTTGCAAATCTTGTCTTTGCCAATTTCACCAAATTTCTTTCATTAGTGAGTTTTCTTGTCAAGTTCAACGACGACGGCCTCTGACTAATGTAGGAATGGATCTTGATGGCCTTCTTAAAAACTGTTCAAGCAATATTATGGTAATTAGTAGCTAATAAGTATTAAATATTAATTATAAAGAAAGTTATAGGATAGGAGACTGATATTACTTGAAGCATTCGAGTTAATCTTGAATATGTTACCAAACATCAACCTGATCCAATGAGCGGCACATGGAGTCCAATAAATGTGTGGTGTACACCCTTCATCATGCTTCCTGCTTTAACATTCTCTCTAGTGTTACTGGTGAAACTTGCATGACATTTTCCAGTCTGATTCTTTTAATAGTGTTCTCGAACAAGTTGTACATTTTGGGAGAATCGATAGATTCAGCGCTAGCATCAACAGGACCATGAAATACACTGCTGATTGGAGAATTCACCAAAATATTGATGAACATTTTGCCATTTTGTGCTTTCCATTTGTCCATCTTAATGGAACATTTAAACTTTGTCCATTGCACTTCATGCTCATCAACAATTTTGTCCACTTTCTTCACCTCTTTTTTAGGTGAGTAACTCTTCATGGATGGTGGGTGGCTTCATTCTTGGGCCATGTTGTCCTATTGCCTCAATAAATTTATCAAATGATTTGTAATTAACACAATTAAAAGGGAGCTTCACATTGGACATCCATAATGCAAAAGCACTTACTGCGTGCGCCCTTGGAGTTTTCTTGGTTTCATCCAAACCTGCTCCCTTTTCAAATCCTCCCTGTTATTGTGATTTTTGTGAAAAATAGTGATTAAGAGGACCATTCGTCATGTTCCGTCCCATGAATGATGCACTTCCACTAGAAGACATCTTTTGAGTTTTTGAGGCAGGCATCATTTCATCATACTCATCCATATCATCATCATCATCATTATGAACCACAGGTTCTTGCTGCCTTACCTGAAATTTCGGATTACACGCAACTTTATTTTGCACATAACCCCTTATTTCTTCTAACTTTGGTCGGACAACTTGGACATTATTTTACATTTTTATTTCCACCCATCAAATGTTGCTTGTGTCGCGTAATATTACTATTATAAGTGACTTTACAAAACAGACGTATCACTGAATATTTTGTTAGTCCTTGCATACCACAATTCCATCCAATATCCTTCTTTTTGCTAGCATCAGATGCCATTGGAATTACTATTTATGAACAAATTAATACTATATTAATTAGTATAAAACTAAATTGAGTAGGGTAGAAATAAGTATAGAAGGATTAGAATTTTTTCTTAAATAGGCAGATTGACAGTAACAGTAGATCCAGTGACCAGGTTCCTGGGGGAAAAAAAAAACAGAACATCTAAAATAGAGCATGAGAAAACACTGATGTGCTCTGCTCAGTGCTCACTGCATGTGAAAGATGAAGAAGAGAAGAAAAAAACTATGAAGCTACTATTCAGCTCTCGAGTCTCAGACCAGAGGAGAAAGAAGAATTGCCGATCATGAGTTGGAGAAGAGGTCGCGAGCGCTGCAACTGGAGAGAAAAGTTGCGGAAACCCAAAATCCAAATAAACCCTAATAGTTCTTTTTAATTATTAAATTAAATCAGGGATTTTTTTAAAAAAAATAAAAAAGGCGATGCCTAAGGCGCCTCGCCTCGACTCTCACCTCTCGCCGTTCTGTCGCCTCTGGTCGCCATTCTAAATTGCACCTCACCTTGGCTGTGATAGGCGAGATGGCTTCGCTTCGCCTCGCCATTTGCCAAACGTGCAAAGGCGCTCGCCTTCGAACTAGTGAACAATGAAGGACTCTGAATCACCTTTTCATGTGTTGGAAACAGATGTACAGACAAGAAAACATGTGGGTTGCTCATATCTTTTTGAAAAAGCAAATCCAAACACGTGACTGTCCTTTTAAGAAGCCAAAAAAGACCAAGCGAGATTTGGGCTCGGACCTTCTAGCCAGTTCAATAGAAGTTACTATAAAACAAGTGGGCCTAATGATCTGATTGATCTCAGACCCGTTCCAAAATTGAGATTGAGGCAAACATAATAACACCAGTGGTGATAGAGGCCGAATTAGTACTCAATACAGGAACCTTTGACGAGGCATGCAATGATCAGGATGTGAAAGAAGAGGAGTTGATGATGATGCGATGTCTATCATCCAAACAGAAAACAAGGATAATATGGTGATAGATGCGGGAGAGTATTTACAGTTGAAAAAGGAGGAGGGGGAGGACATGATAGATGATATTCCACGTCTCAATTCAACCGAAGACGCAGGCACAATGGACCCTAAGAAGACGATTCCGTTTTGGGTCCAACAAGACATAATTAAATTAAGCATGTAGTTTGGAGTCCACTTTCAAGGCTGGGAGGAGGTAGCTTTGAATCCATTTATGAAAATCGATGGCAAAAGACAGGCACCAGAAGAGACTAGGTGCAAAAGTGCTTGTGATCCCAAAAGAGAAGATTCCAAAGGAGCTTAAAAACCTGCAACCAAACGGCAATTTCATTAGTTTTGGAACAAGAAACAGAGGGGGATGTTTTGATAATAATTCCAATCAAGGTTAACATAGTATCATGGAATGTGAGAGGCTTCAATGATCCTGGGAAGAGGTTGTTGATCAACATCATGTTACATAAATAGAGAGCAGATGTGTACTGTTTTCAAGAATAAAAAACAAGAGGTGACATAAGGGAGACAATCAAATAGCTATGGGCCAACAGGAGGGTGAAATTTGCATAATATGAAGCCAGAGGCACTAAAGGAGGCATTATCATTCTATGGGACAACAGTATATGGGAGGGAGAAGTCTGTAAGTAGGGGCTTATTGTATCACTGTTAGATTCCTAGGCCTCACTATATGCTCCAAAAAACAGAGTGGAAGGGAAGAGTTATGCTTGGAGTTGGGGACAGTAAGGAGCTTATTTGGAGGCCCTTGGGTTATTGCACGGGACTTTAATGTAGTAAGGTTCCTTCTAAGAAGAAGAACTGCACCAGAACCACTAAAACCATGGGAGATTTCTCAGATTACATTGAATATATGGAACTAGAAGATCCACCTCGTACTGAGGGTAATTTTACATGGAGAAAAGGAGACAGGCATTACACATCATCAAGATGGGTGGAAGTATGCTTCAAGAAAATCAAGCAAAATATTGTGCCTAGAATCACTTCTGATCACAATTCGCTGCTACTAGAATGTGGAAACTAGAAGAGATCATTGTCCTATTTCAAATTTGAAAATTGGTGGTTGCAACTAAGATTTTTAATAAGAGAGTAAAGCGGTAGTGGGATTCTAAACTTTTTTGTAGGAAGACCAGATTACATTCTAGCTTGCAAGTTGAAAGCCCTCAAAGTGAAGTTGAAAGAATGGAGCAGAACTATTTAAGGCAATCTAGGTTTAGAGAAATAAAACATTTTCAATCAGCTTGGTGATTTAGATGTGATCCAGATGCTTGTTTGATAATGAGTCTTTTCTGAGAGCTATGCTAACGGTAGAGTTGGAGTAGGTGTCAAAAAGGGAGAAAGTGGCATGGAGGCAAAAATCCAGGTCTGTATGGTTGAAAGAGGGGGATAAAACAACATACCCCGTGGAATCCCACAAGTGGGGTCTGGGGAGGGTAACGTGTACGCAGACCTTACCACTACCTCGTAGAGATAGAGAGGTTGTTTCCGGAAGACCCTCATCTCAGAAATATCAAGCCCCATAAGCAGAAAATACTAGATATGAAAAAAAAGGAAAATATGAAAAAAAAAAGGAAAAAGAAAAAGAAAAAAGAAAAAAGAAAAACGACTAAAGTGAAATGCAAATGATAAAATATAATTTTTCCACTAAACAAGTCACAAAAGATTCAACAGCATTAATAGTCTTTTGATTGATGGGGGACTATATCTGAGCCAGCAGTGATCCAGGAGGAGATCATAGGTTTCTTCCAAAACCTTTAATAGAGAATTAAAATTGGAGACCTCAGTTCAACCCTAGAGGTCAAGCTATTGAATAAGGTAACTTATTATTGCAAAGTCATTATTTTAATATCGGTGGTGTGTGAAGCAGTTTGTACTTTGTAGACACCTCAACTATTTTACTAGGTAGTTGCCTCCTCCCACTAGTATAGATCCTGATTAATTCAAATTTAGTCTGATTGAAAGAAATTACCAACTTTTATGCTTATCAGTGATCCAAATCTTGGTTTCCCACAGTCTTCATCCAACTTCACCTCCATGTCCCTGTCTTGGAGTCGAGAGTCGTTATCTGACTCGTATTTAACCGTTCAAGTTAATGTCTGGTTGGGGATGAACATGTAATTATGTTGAACCCCCTTTTTGTAATAGGGACAAGGAAAGGTGCTTTTTCAGTAGCTATTGTGGATAAGGATTCATATTCATGCAGTAAAAAGGTAGATTACGTACAACTATCTGAGGAGGTGGCTTTGTCGTCCAGCTCCTCATAAATGATGTTAGGATCGTCCGGCTCATCATCGGAATCCGATTCTGTCTGTATTTGTTTCTTTAAATGAATGATGGTTGCTCCTTCATTGGTTTTATTTACTAAGCATGTCAGCCAGTTGGTTATTCTATTTGGTTTTTTCACGGCTATCTTGATTGTCCTTTGGGTCCAGTCTGAGACTATCTCTTGTGTGTTTATTTGGCAAACAGTTTGAGATACTGAACTTGTTTTATAGGTGGACTATTCATGCACTCCAGAGGAAGTGCAGCAGCATTTTCAGGCATGCGGGACGGTAAATAGAGTTACCATCCGAACTAACAAGTTTGGGCAACCCAAAGGATATGCTTACGTGGAGTTTGTTGAACCGGAAGCTGTTCAAGAAGCTCTTCTTCTGAATGAATCTGAACTTCACGGCCGCCAACTTAAGGTTAACCAGATAGTCCCTAAATCCACCGTGTATATGGTCGATACATTTGAACATGGCCTTCTCTTTGGTTATAGAAGATTGAATTATAGAAGAATCAAAACTAAAGTTGAGGATAACTCTTCTTTTGACCTATATTCCTAATTACGAATCAAGAAGCCTTTATCACCAAGAGGCAGTTCTTCCTTTCTTGAAATTAGGAAAATAAAATGAATTTGTTCTTGTCCATGAAATAATTTGATCTATGGACAACGTCCTTGTGGTGAAGGAATCACATTTGAACATAGAACCTTTCATTTCGGTCTTCGTACCCATTGTCATCTGTGATTGCAAATGTTGTGTAGGTATCAGTAAAGAGGACTAATGTTCCTGGTATGAAGCCGTACCGTGCTAGGCGTCCCAACCCGTATATGGGCTTTCGAGGCCGGACACCATTCATGGCTGCTCCTTACTTTTTCCCTCCTTATGGATACGGGTAACATTATTTGTTCCATACCATTTAAAAAAATATCATTACTTATAAACAATTTTGTGTTTGCTATCCTCACTTTCTGTATTTAATTATTTTTGTGACGTGCCTTCATTAATTAATGCTGCAGAAAGATTCCAAGGGCTAGGGCACCGATGCGTTACAGCCCCTACTTCTGAGACTGTTTGTTTTTCCCTAGACGTACATACTTCTACATGGTGGGAGATTTCATTAAAAGCAGTAGCTTCGTAACCCCTGTATGGCTAATTGTCTTTACAAATCTTATTTATCCCGAAATTGGTTTTCAGGCGAGCGTTGTGGCAACTATTGTGATCATGAATCTGTTTGGTTTGTCTCTTTAGAGTTGTTGAGGACAATGCATGTGTTCTTGAAAACATATGCATGTTTTGGAATTTCCACTGTCATGTTGTCTTCAACTGTGGAAAAGGAAGAACCGTTTGGGTCATTATTGCGTGGTTGTGTAGAGCTTTTATTGGATTTTGTGGTGTGTAGGTTTCTGCTCTCAACCCATCAGGTGAACGAAAGACTTCTTTCTCACTAAAAGGGAGTCTTTATGATAAAGGATGGTACAATTGGCTTAATTTGATGTAATTTTTGGCCCAAATTTGGCAACAATTGTGAAAAGACGATCATAACCTTTGCTTGTATAACTTTTATTATTACCAACAATTTCCTTAATATGGAAAAACATGATAGTAAACACATGACAAGACAATTGGATGAACCAAGGAAACCTCTAAGCAATATGATTTACGGCCCTCTAAAGGAACACGAATATGATATAATTATATCTGATATCCTTAATAGTCATTTCATCAAAATTCTCCTTTTGAGCTTCCAATTATGTCACGTTCGGAGTCCACCCCCGGGATGTCGGCACTAGAATTATTTTGGTCCAAAGTGAAGTCTTGATCTGGCTGATTACCGAGTGAAATATTAAATTCACATGTAGAAGCTTTAAAAGATGAGCAATTACAATTATTTAAAGGTATTTTATGCAAAAATTTGAAGTATATATATGAAAATAATAATATTAATGATGTTTAGAATTTTTGAATGCAAAAGAGGGAACTGATTTACTAACTTTGATTATAATGGAAGCCTTTTCTAAATTGGATTAGGTTCCGAAACAAGATCCATGAATACCTGCCTATTCTACTAATAATGATTAAAAATTTGATAAATTGAACTAACAATGTTGGAGTTTTCTGAAAATGAGGATGTTTCATCAATTGCTATGTTAAGAGATTTTATAGAAGCGCGAATAACTATACTAAAAGGCTGCATATAACTCAACAACAATAGAACACCCATTGAAATTTCACAAGTGGGGTCTTGGGAAGATAAAATGTCTTACCACTGTTTTATAGGGATAGGGAGACTATTTTTGAAAGACCTTCACCTCAAAAATATCATCCCAACAATAGAAAAATACTAGATATGAAACAAAATGGCTATGGTGAAAAGCAAATGATAATTTATAAAGACAATAAAGTAACAAAAGAAATGACAGACAATAACAACACAATATAAAAGACACGACTACTTCTACTAACCAACTAAATTATACTGCCAGATATCATTCTATCCCTACGAGACGTCTAACCTTCTACCCTAATATGAGACCTCCAATCCTTTTTATCTAAGGTCATGATCTCGGTGATACGAAGTTGTGCCATATCTTGCCTACTCACCTCCTCTTAATACTTTTCGGCTCTACCTCTACCACTCAGCCTAGCTCCTAAATCTAACATCTCGCACCTCCTAATCAGAGCGTCAACACTTCTTCTCTGCACATAGCCAAACTCGCAATATTGCTTCTCTCATTTTGTCTGCCACAAAGACCACTTCTAACTTCTTTCGAATGATCTCATTCCTAATCTTATCTTCGCTGGTATGTCTACATATCCATCTCAACATCTTTATTTCCACCACTTGCATCTTCTGAATATGCGGGGTTTTGATTGGCCAACATCCACCTCATATAGCAAAGATGGTCTAACAACTATTCTATAAAACTTACCTTTAAGTTTAAGTGGTATCTTCTTATCACACAATACTCCATAAGCAAGCTTCCATTTCGTCCAATTTGCCTCAATATAATGTGTGATATCATCACTACTCTAGATGATGGACCGAATGTCACGTCCCAACCTATGGGCCGTGACTGACGCCCGTTTGGGGCGCCCAAATCACATTACCAAATCAGACTACAATATCAGTTACTATTTATTTTAGGAAATTTCGGCAGAGTTTCCCCTATATAGAGAATCGTACGACGGGACAGGGCACCCGTCATACCCAAAAGTGAAAGTAGTACAAAGTAGTAACAAGTGAGTATACCAAAATATAGCTCCGGACCAAGGGAGCACTCCAGACAGCAAGTCGAAGTCCTACTCTAGAGGCCTGCTACTCTGTACGTCTGATCCTGCGGGCATGAAGCGCAGCCCCCGAAGAAAGGGGGATCAGTACGAAGGACGAACCGAATATGTAAAACAGAAAACACATATAATTTTACCAGAATAGCAAAACTAAACATAGACATAGGATTTTATTTTCATGCAAACATCAAATAAGAGTTTCAACTTATTTCCCAAAATATCAAAGGAACATTTGTCAATTTATCAAAATGGCTTGCAAAGGCTTAACGGACCAGAAAAATGGCGTCCTCCAATCTCGCGCCATACCACAGCATCACACCAGATAATTCAATCCCAAAATATCTCCAACACAGATCACAGATGTAGCATTAGTGAGCCAGGGAAGACCACTGCACTCACGTGAGCCAGGGAAGACCACT
>DF359421.1:14154-26814 GCA_000787875.1 Solanum virginianum
GTATGAATTCAACATATCCATTCCACTCTACTTCATTCTTTTTGATAACCGTGGTGTCTAAGTCAGCTTGCACGCATCTCAATTAATTCCACATGGAATTTATCAGCTCCCACCAACAACAAGTACCAAGTACACAATTTGACCATTTTTAGACTGAATGTCAAATCTATAGAAACCTTCATTTACTTTGTGACGCTCGAAAGAAACCACAAAGCTTAAATCAACTTAACACGTTTCAATCCCAAACTAGTATGTTGCCTAAATTCAACATATCCAGTCCACTCTATTTATTTTTATTTTTGATAATCATGGGGCCCAAGCCAACTTGCACGTACCTCAACTGATTTAACAAGATACCTATGTACACAATTTGACCATTTTTATATTGAATGTCACATCTATAGAAACCCTCATTTACTTTGTGACGCTCAAAAGAAACCACACAATCTAAACCAACTCAACACACTTTAATCCCGAACTAGTATGTCAGCTATATAAATTCAAAGAATCCATTCCACACTATATAATCCTGGGTTTGCAAACCATCTAGCACGCACTTCAATTAATTCCACGTGATACCTATCAATTCCCACCCACAACAGGTACCAGATACAGAATTTGACTATTTTTGGACTGACTGTCAAATCTACAGAAAAAAGAACATTTACTATAGCAACAACAACCAGTCCGCCATCTATCCATTCATACTTAATCACAACAATTTCAGTATATATATAACAAACAACGGAAGCAATAAAAAAATGGATCTGTTCATCATTTTTCATCAAAAACACAAACATATACACGGAAATCTTGCAGATAAATCGATTAAACAGAAAAATCGAAGAACACAAAAACAATTGAGCCGATTAATTCAAAGAAATTAAAGGATCCGGATGAAAAAATCGAACCTGAATTTGTTCAAAACTCCAAAAAATCTCTCCGAACTAGGGCTTTTTTAAGAGAGAGAGAGAGTGTGTGAGTGAATAGTAGCGGTTTCTTTACACACACACATATATATATCCAACTTTGAAATTCAAAATTTGTTTTCAACTCTCTGGAAATGAGGGAATAGTATTTTTTCTTAATTGTACATTACTACATTTTGTGGGTGAATATAGTTTATAGGATATTATATACGATTTAAAAATTTAATAGTAATTTTTATCTATTTATTTTAGATTTTATTTTTTATATATGTGTGCTTAATATATATGAGATCATTCGCGAGAAGTTAGGGTGACCTCTGCCGCAGACAAAATGAGAAAAACTAGACTGATTGTTTGGGCATGTGTAGAGAAAAAGTGTTGATGCTCCTATCAGGAGGTGGGAGAGGAGAGTATCACTAGAACCCTTCAAACTCCATATGTCAACCTTATTTAAGCTCTACAGCTTAATACTAAGCTCAGTACAAGGGAGAGGATGGATTTAGGAGTTACGCAAAGGGGTAGAGATAGACCGAAAAAGTATTCGAGAGAAGTGATTAGACATGAAATATATGATGCAAACTTCGTATCACTGATGACATGACCTTATAAATAGAAAGGAGTGGAGGTCGTGTATTAGGATAGAAGGTTAGATGCCTTGAGTTATAGAGGTTAGTGGTCGTGTTGTTATATATTGTGTTGCTATTATCCATCCGAAAGCAAATTATGTATAAACAGATACATAATTCTTGTATTACTACGAAAAATATTGAATAGAACGTATTAGTAATGATGTAACCATTTATATTGATATTATATTGTATTTGTCTGTTTTGATTTGTCATATTAAATATTAAATAAATATCAGAGAATATTAAAAAAAATACTGAATAAGGTATTATTAGAATAGAAATAGTACTACGGTATAATAGTGTATAAGAGACTTTTTTGCAACAAAATTACATACACTTTCGAGGGATTGAAATATGAAAATATTTCTTATAAAATGAAAAAAGTTAGAACCCTTGTTAAGGCAGTGATTTAGAAAGATACTTTATCAATACTGATCAACCATAATATCCATTACAGTTTCATATTCCCTCAAGGTAAAGGGTCAATTACAAGAGTAACCAATCAATCAATCCATTCACTTCACGGATGCTTGAAGATCCCACTAACATATGGAGATTCAGAAAGATTCTTCTTTATTGATGGTGATCGACTATAGTATTTGTACAACTTCCTATTCCATCGATCTCATAGGCCAATTATGGAAGTGAGGTCAAATTCATTCATTTCAGAGATGCTTGAAGGTCCCGCAAACACAATGATTTAGAAAGACTCTTCTTTACCGATCAATTCATGAGTCGATGTTCAGATTACCTACAAGATAGTGAGCTCCACATTAAACCCGCCCACCGCCACCCCCCACAAAAAGGAAAGAAATCCCATAAATAGACTTGTACAAAAGCTAGCAGAAGATGTAAACTCCCAAATATCAAACTTTAGATTCCAATGCTAAAAGTATCTTCTTCCTTGGACCCTGAAAACAAAGGACATCTACTTTAATTGGCACTTAATAACCGGAGATATAACGCACACACTTACCCATATTGTCAATTTTTTTACTCTAAAATTGCAAATCCAAGAATTTTTAAGAAAAAGAAGTAAATTGTCAATACAAAGAAAAAGAAGAAGATGCTTACCATTGGTATTCCCATAGCTTTAAGATCTTCATCTGTCATGTGTACAAGAGCAGCCATATCGACCTGCAAGAATAATGGCGCGGGAAGAGGTGATATTCAGCAGCTATTTGATGAGTAAAATGAAGAGGACAATAGTTAGGAGCAAAAAAATGTGTACTTCTTCGGCTTCAAATGTAATCGCATACTTCTCAAGACCTAATGATTGTAGAAACCTGTCTACTGACTCAGCCTGCACCATAAAAATTCATATCAGAAAGCATCCTCAAAGTTGTCGACTATTTTAGGCTCTATAATCTTGCTGATAACATTGATGGAAAAGCCCAAATGAAAAAAAGATAAGCAGTATGAATGGCATGAAAAACAGATTACTATTTATGCGTAAGTATAAAAATGATGTAGAGGACTGTAATTGCACGTCAACTGATTGAAAAAGCTCAAGATAAACAGCCATAAACATGTGCAAGTATGCTGCACAACATAGTCTATGTGAAAATAATGGAAAGGATGCATAGGCTGCATCCACATTCTCATAAGGTGAACATAAGATATGGACAGAAGACTAGATTAAACACAGATCTCTCTGTCTTAGAAATCACGGCAGGAATTGAGGAAGAAACCAAAGTGAAGTTGAATGATAACATTAATACAGGCACTGTCGCAGGTTTATCTTCCAGCAGGAGCCAACATGGATTCAGATGAAGTTTCCTTGTTCAAGATGGACGATGTAAGACTTGCCTATACATTCACTTCGATTAAAAGTGAAAGTAAGACTGGCTTAGACCATGAGATCCAGAATACAGGTGAAGTATATGGTGTTCTCTCTTTTTCGTTTGCGAAAACCTATATTCTTACAAAAGTCCCAAAATGTGAAGACAAGTGGTTCAGACTTCGGTTGTGCAAATCCAGAAACCTATAAGTATTTGGCCATAAGTGGAGCATTTGATTCTTCTATCTGATTTGAAACATTTGTAACCTGTTTGATAACAATGGATGCACAAGCTGGTTGATATTTAGCACCTATTTGCCCTGAACTAAATCCAACCTCAAGGTTCAGCCCAAAATCTTTGTCAACACCAAAACGCAGAAATAAGTAAACGAAAATGTGCATAGTGAAAATTCTGGAACTTCCTATTACTAATCTAGTCACTGGAATGTTCCCTCATATATAAGCATTACCTTTTCTTCATCCTTCACTAAAGCCTCCTTTTTCTCCATACACCTATTTCTCTTATGCTAATTCTGGCTTCTCAGTTACAGAAGTGTATTAGAAAGTATAAAAGTTGAATACCCTTATTTTTTTAACAATGGGAAACCTTTTTCGGTAGGGTTTACTTACCCCACCCCATGCGCACTCCGAAAAAGGAGCCAATAGTGGTCCTATCCGATTTTGCTTTCTTTGGTAGCTTGAACCTCTAATCTCATAGTTGAAGGTGGAGGGTCCTTTCCACAAGAATACTGCTCCCTAGTCAACAATAAAATAAAATAATAAAAACAAAATAAGGTTGAGTACTTCTCATTCACCATCTATCTCTAACGAGATCTGTACGAAGTATGTGTTCCTCTTGGGCAACAACACATTAGCACTAGAAAGTGCTGAAGTAGGTGGATAATCATCTTCCTGGGGGTAAAGACACTCCAGTTTAAATGATCTTACCTTGCATAATGTTGACCAAGCATATTCATTTCATTTGCAATTTCTTTTTTGGCTTTCATTATTTAACTAGTCAATCAGGATCTCACTTAGAGGAAGCGAACACTGAACAATTGGCTAAAATGGCCAGACGACTTAACTTTACTTTGTTGGAAAAGTATATTGAATTATGTGTACTGGTCTAGTTTCAGTTTTAGAGAAGTGGATCGTAAACCTTATCAGATATCAAAGTAAATGGTATCTTATAAGTTCTATCTACGATTGACCAAATTACTCCAGCAACATTGAAGAGTTTAGGTAGCATAAACAATTCCTACCCTCATCATAGGCATACACAACAAAATAAAATAAGTACGCCCAGGAAACACCTGTATCAAATAACGGAGAAAAGAAAAAGTAATTTTTATGCATGTGGTTCGGACTCAGACATGTATTGCAAGAAGGATCTGGAAAATGAAGTCTTGACAGTGTAATGTTGTGTCAACACCCAGTTCACTCCATCTATTTTCAAGAATCTAGGAAGCATATACCACTCTAACCCAGAGCATACACATACAAAACAAAACAAAATAAGTATGTCCAGAAAGCACATGTATCAAACTGGGGATAAAGATAAAAGTCCCTGTCAATAATGTATTGCGAGTAGGCTCTTATAGTCAAGACTTGACAGTCTAATGTAGCGTCCACAGCCAGTTACTACATCATATTGAGAAGTTCAGGTATCATATACCATACCTACCCACAACATAAACATAAACAATAATGAAGTCTTTAAATCTTCCAGTAGAATCAACTATGGAACTGAACAGTTAGCAAGAAACAGAAGTTGCTATAATTGACGACTAATTGATGTACCCAAATTTAGCAGCCAGTTCTACTTGTCATCTTATTCCATGTCACAGCATTCTCATTCTGTACCTGAGGACTCCTATAAGCATAATACTTACACAATTGCTACAAGGCAAGATCCAACATCCAACAGCAGCAAATTTAAGTATTTAATACTTAAAGAGCTGAGGGTTAAGGAATATGGTATTCACGTAAACATGCTATCTTTGTCTAAGACTTCCCTTCCCCCTTCTCTGCTGTGGTTTTCTTTAAGGCGTGATTTGTTTTAGTAACAACATAACATTTATGAAGCAATGATGAAAAAAAATTGAACATAAATACATTCTCAAACTCATGCTTTTTGCCTTGATTGTGAAATATGAACATGCGGCCGTGTTTTTAGCAGCAAGGATCTCATTTTTAAAAGTAATCTGAGTAAGTGAGATATACTTGCCTTCTGCTGGGACTTTTTCTTAGAAAGTTTGCCGGCAACATATTTGGTATCTGACGCAGTAGTTTCAGCTATGACACTACTCTTGGTGGGTTGACTTACTTCAGGAATTGCCTTTAGCTTTTTTCGCGGGGCATCAGTTTTCTCTGTTTGTGAATATACAGTGCCAGAGAGCTTTTCCCGCAGATCCCTCGTACCTCCAGATAAAGAGCCCTTTATAAGTTGAGCAGCTTGTTGGATACTTCTTCTTCGTTGGATTCATTCTATTCAAGCGTACAATGAAAAAAAATCAACCTACTACTGCAGAACTCAAAATATTGCCCAGTCATTTAATAAGAACTGATATACATAAATATGGTTCTCAAACATCACATACTTGATCCTTGAAGTTCATGAGGCTCGTAAAGGTCATGCACCCATTTGTCATCCTCTTCTCTATGTCTGTAAAAAGAATCACAGCTATTAATAAAAATACTAATAAGATTCTTCATCTTTTTCTATAAAGAAAAGAAGAAAATGTCTTTTTGAGCTGCGAAGATAAATATGATTTATCTAATAAACTTACTGATTGCAAATAATGGTCACCATATAACAACATGCCATTTTTCGGCAGATTGATAATAGTACTAACGTTGCAGTAAATTTCAATGGAATTGAAACATCAAGCATCAAATCCATCAACATGAACCCAATGCCCGCAAATAGTTTATTTAATTCCCAATTCTAGGACACAATAAACAAGCAATAAGGGGGGAACCAAATAAGCAACAATAAGACGTTAGAAGCTTAGTATGCCTTTATCTGACCAGAGCTGGCACTCCTTTAAGGGAAATAAACAAGATGCCTAGCTAAAATTGAACTAAATATCATATCTTCAGATGAATTCAATCCATTATTAGCTGAGTTCAGAGAGTCCAAAAAATAAATTAGAACACGACCAATAGTGAGCTACTAAAAGTTTAAGTGCTGACTAAAATACTACATGCCTCTCCTGTGATAGTCCTTAAGTAGAGAGTAAAATTTTCCACTAAGCAGCTATGGTAAAATGATACAATTATTCCTTTAATAACATGTGAGCTGTAAGTCATATGGATCGAGGCATGTGATAACATCTTTGCAGAAATGCAGAAGGGGCATGCTACTTACAGTATACACTCTCTCTACCTTCCCTGAACTAACCAGGGAGCACTTTGTGCACATGATAAGCCATTTTTAAATAACAGTTCATAATTAATTTCCTTAATATCAAAGCCTCGTATGGATTGAAGGAAAAAAGCTGATTTAAACTGCTGAGCAATATATCTAACCAAACACACACACAAATATTTTGGCAGCAGTGTTCCTTTGGGGACATCTAATTAAAGTCAAATGATATAGGAAGATTCGCATGGCCCTTAAGCAAGGATAAGTAGATAACACACACAAATTGAGAAATGGTCCAATTCTTTCCAGTTTCAAAAAAATATTTCGGCAACAGTTCAGTAAAACCTGCAGCTTAAACCACATATATATATATACAATCTACCCAGTGTAGTCCCACAAAGTGAGATCAGGGGAGGGTAGGTCTACTTAAAGGTGATATGGGGATGTTGTTTCCAATAGACCCTCAGCTCAAGACCACATATATAAATTAATTGAATAAATTTTGAAGAAAAGAAAATAAAGATTTATTTCTATGTTTGCATTTAACCAAAATCTCACACACAAAAATAGCCGCAATGCTGCAACCACCTGCTGCTTAAACCACATATATAATTGGGGGAAAAAAGAAGCGATTTATTTCTAAGTCAAAGCAGTAATAGGTGCAGTGCTCAAAAGTCAAAATCACATATGGATGTGTTCGGTGTGGAGGAAAATGTGTTTCAATTTTCCCATGGCCAACATGTTTGGAAAATACTTTCTCTAGGAAAACAGGTTTCTTAAGAATGAAGAAAGTGACTTTCCTAACGGAAGTAGGTAAAATAAGTTGCATAAATGACATTTCAAGTTATTGTCTCCTCCCCGTCCACCCAATTACCCCAATCCTCACCCCTTCACCATCACCAACCCCCTCAATCCAACTCCTCTTCCCATCCCGCCTCGATAGTGTTTCACTGGATATCATATAAAGTAAGAAATCCACTTGTTCTTCAAGAAAATATTTTCCTTCATACCAAACACACATACAGAAGAACATTTTTCCTAAAAAATACTAATAACCTATTAATAAGTAATAACATGTGTAACGCGATGCTCCGCATTCATTGATAAATAATAGAGAAAGAGAGAGCTGAAAAAAAACCTCTTGCCGGAAATTTGTCTCCGGCGACGAAAATCATCATCATCGTTTCCGTTAATCCTTTCTTTAATGGACTTCCTAGTTACTGCCTCCACCCGATCAGCGTACATCGTACTTGGAATCGATCCCCAAAACTCAACTCAAAGCTCGAAACCCTAACCCTAACCCTAATTCTGTAGACAAAAATAAACACGAAGCTAGCAGAAACTGAAAATTGGAAGTGGTGAAGAAGGAAGAGGGAAAACTAAAATTAAGCACAAATACTCCCTTTACATGCTAATTAGTAATTTAACATGATCCGGATCGGGTCGGACCGGATTGAAATGAATTTCATTTAGTTAATAAATGAGCGGGTCAAAAGTTAAGTTTGTATTTTTCGGATAGTGAGGATCCACTATTAATTTTTGATTTAAATGTCAGCTTTAAATTGAGGGCGGCTCATGTGTTTCGTTCAGTTATCACTGCTGAAAATCTCAATAATTGTTTGATTGCATCTTTCTTTCTCTTTTGATAAGTTTTACATAAATGTTATCATACTCAAGTACCATTGAGGTCAATCACTACACTATTTATATTATACATACGATATTATACGAAGTGAGAGTGTATAGTCAATACACACCTAAATAATTTAAATTTCACTTTACGATCAATATATACAATCATAATCTAATTTGCATGAGATTCAATGACTGAAGCTATTAGTAGCTCCGAGGGGAAAACATCCTCCTATGACTAAAATGTTAGTCAGGAACTCAATCCGTCTATTTTTTACTAAATTTTAATTATGTTATTTGATTTTTATAATCTTTTAGAATATTATAAATTATTGTTATTTCTTTATTATGAATATATATAACTTATAAAATAAAATACCTTAAAAAATATTTTAATAAAATTTCTTATGTATCAATTTGGATTAAATATCAACTCAAATTTTAGTGAGCTAAATAAAATGGACTAAGTTGATAAATAAATAAATTGATAATCAAGTTAAACTTAAACAAATTGTAATTTCATAAGCTAATCTATTACATATGTATAAGTACGAATAAGCAAGCACCTCTCGATTGACATGCCTGCTTCAGTTGCCTGCTTAATACTTTTTATTACAGTTGCTTCAACTGTGATATTACTATATTGCCACTAATAAATTATTCTCTTAGTTGCCTCAACTGTGATTGACTATATCACCTTAATCAATTATTGTAAGCAATACAAATTTTAGAATTAAGATAAAACAAACACAAATACGATATATTAAGTCTTCTTTTTAAATTGGATAAATAAAATCAAATAACTCGTTTCTCATATGCTTCACTTATGATTTTACTATATCAGTAATACAAATATTATAATTAGGATGAAACTAACACAGATATGATAAATTAAGTTTTTTTTTTGAATTGGCCGAATAAAATTAAATAACAATTTTAATAACCTTCTATGATTATATTTGTGTCAAAATATAATGTAAATAGACAAAAAAGTTCATGCATATTACTTGAATGAATAAAAAGTAATTAAGTCACAATAATTATCAATTTAAATTTAAAAAATATAAAAAAATTAAATAATTTTTTAAATTTATCACTGCCACAAAATTTGGGACGAAGAGATAACATACATTATTTAAAATAATAATATAATATAACATGAATAATTAATTCTGAAAAAAATATTTAATTATTATAATACAATGCTATTATAAGAATGAGTGTTACAGAAAAGTCTGATTAATAATTTTTCTACATTTTGATCATATTTATGAAACACATTCTGGGGATGGAATAGGAAATCTAGCCCTATCATCACAATAATCATAAATTTTATACTTAGCTCTATATTCTTGATATATTTTTCCAAGTGTAGAACTCAACTTCCAATATTTTCTTTGGTTCCACCAATAATTTTGTGAATTGCAATTATTGTTATTATTATTTGAATTAATTATTGGGCATCCACCAATTTTAAAATCTTGAAAATGAGCTTTGAAAGGTGCAAAAGACCAATTGGTCTTTGTTAATCCTCCATCTGTTGCCCAACTTTCTCCATCCCATATTGTGCCTAGTACTTGCATTGGTTGTTTTGGATAACCAACTCCAATATTTTCATTGTTTTTGAACACCCTAATTGGAATATTCTCCACATAAAATCTGAAAAACATTTAAAAAAAAAAAGCATAATTGTCATTTATCAGCACTAGCGAGTTACAAATGATTCAGGGTCACTACAGACAAGCTTTGACAAATACAACTATTCAGAAAGACAGAAATTATCTGGAGCGTCATTATAATATAATAAAAGGATTTAATTTTAGATGCATTTATAATGTAAAATACACTTTGCATAACTATTCCAAGATTGTACACTAGAGCGCACATAAGACATATAGTAGAAAGTTATACTTGTTTTAAAAAAAAACAAATTCTACAAATAGTGTAATTTAACTTCCTATGCATCTACCTACGAGGTTACGTGTTTGGATATACATGTTAAAATTGATAATAAATAACAATAACATACCCAGGTGGAAAAAAAAGATACTGTAGCAATACCTATTTATCATAAATTAGTCATGATCGAAAGGTCAGTGTTTGCTGTTTATGTGTTATTTGTATTATACTTTCGTATTGTCATGCACTTTCTTTTGCTTTTCTTTTCTGTACTTTCTTTCCTGTACTTTTGATCATATCTAGTCCGTTCTGCGTATGGATTTTGAGATGAAGATTCCCAGGAAACAGTCTCTCTACTTAGGTAGTGGTAAGGTCTGCGTACATTCTACCCTCCCCAGACCCCACTTGTGGAATTTCACTGGGTATGTTGTTGTTGTTATTGTAGTCATGATCAAAAGATATAACTAACATACTATCTCCACATTAGATCAAGTATACAGAATCAGAAGGATTAAAAATCGATAATTCAAACAGATGTAAAAACATGAATTACTATATGACATAAATTGTATATAATTATCTTACACTATTTGATGTTCATTCCACATGATTTGGTATGTGTGAAAATCTGCAGTTGGATCAAACCAAAGATGTATCCTTTCTTCTTTATTTCCTTCACCAATTGCAAACACATTTGTTTGTAAAATATATGGTTTGCCTTCTCTATTCCCCAAAAACTCAAAATCTATTTCATCATGATTATTTGTATGTGAATGTAGCTGCAAAAAAGAAAAACATATATTTGCAATTAATTCGTAAATATTTAATTTATAACTTGGATTTAACTTTATATACACTGATAATATAAAATATTTTACACTATTAATATATTTTAATTCATTATAGCATGTATATCATTGTCTTATTTTTCCAAGATGTTAATCCCACTTCTTTTATGGACGCTTATTTATCGTTTGCTTTTAGGATACGTTCAATATGAATAAAAAGAATTTTTGATAACATAAATAATTTTTTTCTTATTTTTTCTAATGTTTATCAACTAAAAAATTATGTATATCAATATTTATAATTAGTTAATTCAAAAATTAATAAAAGATAATATTTTTTACTTACGTAAAAAGCAATAACAACTCCTGCAGTGTCTCTGTTTGGTAGCTTTATATTCATGTGAAAGAATCCTGAACCATAATCCATCTTAGACCCAAAGCCAGATCCTATATATAAATAAAATCCAACAAATTTAGTATTATTTATAGTTAATAATTAAATCAAGCTATTAAAAAATATTCTACTATATATTTATAATCGTTTAAACTTTTAAATGAGAAGATCACCTAACTCAAGTTGGTAAGATTATACTAAAGATTCTTCAAGTGTTTGTTTCACAAAATAATGATAGATTTCAATATTTTTCTTGTGAGAAAATAATGACACGTTTAAGATTATATAAGTTTCAAAAATGTTATAATCACATAAATATAATGTAATATTATGGCATATTTACAAAGGTAGAGCCATAATTTCAGTTTTGCATGTTCTGAATTTTGAAATGACAACTTGGTGCGTTAATTCATATTTAGACTTCAAACTCCAGCCCTACCTATTTACAATATACAAATTTCTAAAAAGAAAAACTTTGTTCTTGAGCTCCGATTCAAATCAAACTATATATGACAGATAAATCAAAACATATGAAACTAACATATAATAATAAAAATTTAGTAAGAAAAGAAATTAGATAACTAAATTATGTCTTAATCCATATTTAGACTTCAAACTCCAGCCCTGCCTATTTATGATATTCAAATTTCAAAAGTTTTTTTTTTCATTTTTGAGCTTCGATCCAAATCAAACTATGACAGATAAATCAAAACATACGAAACTAACATATAATAACAAAAATTTAGTAACAAATAAAAATAGATAACCAAATTACCAGAATATTTGTCCAATGCAATCTGAAGTCTTCTTCCTTGGTTGAATGATACAACATTTTGATTCCCAAATATAATTTTATAATTAACATCATAGGGTACATCTTGGGCTAAAGCTCTAAGTAGGAAAAGACCAAATAAATATACAAGTTTTATATAAAAATACATATTTTGCAACAATAAAATTAGAAAAAATAAAAATAAAAATTTATATATGATTGATATAAAAAGTGTAGATGTTTGAGAAGCTTCAACTAGAGGAATATATATATTGGGGGTTTGGGGAGATAGAAAAAGTAGAAGAAAAATATGCTTAGGGTGTGTTTGGTAAGGGGGAAATTTTTTTATCTTTCTGAATTCGATCGATTGGTTAACTAATATTTTTTCAAAGAACATAAAGAATCAGGACAATAATTTCCTCGATGCAAATAGGAAAAACAATAGCTCTATAAGTGGTATTCCAACTCAG
>DF359421.1:27251-37829 GCA_000787875.1 Solanum virginianum
CCCCCCCCTTCCCCCCCCCCCCCCCCCCCCCCGCCTCGCCTATGAAATATTTCACAAGATAATATATGTATAAATAGTTTTGAAATAATATTTTGCATACTTAATAAACGTCAATCAATCAATAAATAATTCATTTAATTTTTTAAAAAATATTTTTCAAAAAAAAATTTGTACCAAACACACCCTTAAAATACTTCACTCGAAATAAAGAAGAAAAAAATGAGCTTGTGTTGTGTGGTTGAAACTCTTTCCTTTTAAGTCATATAATTTACCTTCCTAATTGGGTATATTATTTACATCAATCTTAGAAATAAATTTTCAAACACTTTATGAATAAAGAAAAAGAAATTGAACCAACTAACTTGATTAATACGCAAAATAAATAAATAAATTACATATATATTGATAATGTAATATATTAGTATAACATGGTAGTAATAATAAGTTAGTTATCATTTTTATTAAATTACATAATAATATTTGTCATAAAAGAAGTTGTGTTTGAAATACCGAATGAAAACTAAAATATGTTATAGGCAATAAATTCAAAATTTATATATAAATTTCTACGAGGACTTTAGATTAATATATACAATAATAACTTTATGCTAACAATCAATTATTTATAGAATATAAATTTCTTACTATATACATATAGAATCTCGTGAATTTATTGGTTGTGATATAAATTGACCATTGATATAATTACTTTCAAAAGGTGAATTTTTTTTCTTATTTTACTTTTATATTTATTTTTATCAAATATAATTTTTATTTATTTTTTATCAGTATATAAAATTTAAACTCGTACTAAAATAATGATCCTGTTTTAAGCCTCAAAAGAATGAAGGAAATGGAAGTATGAGTTGGGCAACAATCTCTATCACTTTACACATCACAATTTTCTCATTTTAGAGATAACTTCAAAAGAAAATGAACAATTGGATATTAATTTTTTCTTGAATTATAGCGTGAACAATTAATTTAAATAGCTGTAAACTTCATCATTTATATTAAAAATAGATAATAGATATATGTAAAATTTATGTACATAAAAACGAATTCAAAATTTAAAATAGTATTGTTTGGTGTGTTGTTTCCTTCAATCCATGATATTTCTCTTTAAAGTTTTTGCACAACTTCTAAGAAAGATTTTATTTATCACTCCTTATATGTCTTACTTGATTCACATGAGGGAGTTGTTTGGTAGAGCATACTAATAATATATATATATATATATATATATATTTTGTGTGTGTAGTAGTAATATGATATTTAATACATTTTTTATGTTATGTATAACTAATACCTGCAATCGCGAAATCAAAATTTTGAGTAAAAAATGTCAAAATATAAAGAAGTAAAATCATGTAGAAGCCAGCGAATCTTGATATGTGATATAACATTATAAAAAATATATATTTTTATCTATCCGCAAATATAATTTTTCGAGGACGGGATGTCGGTTGAGACCCCTCAAGTATATGTATGTGGCTCCTTCGCTGAATGTTTGTGCATTAATGTGTGTATTACTAATACTATAGATTTTTAGTTATTAATAATGTAATGCCCGGTAAAATTATCAAAATACCCCTAGAATAGAGACGTGTGCGTAACGCATCTTCCCAAGCTTGGATGAAAATTTTGAGATCGGATCTGCGATCAGCGGGAAAAGTCAAGTCGAAAAATGGTCTCGACTCGATTTAAGAGCAACCGAGTCAAAAAAATGACCAAAATAGTGAGGTTACGCGACCGGCCCGCGACGCAAACCTATCGCGGACCCAAAACAGTGATGGTATGCAACGGCTCCCCTACGCGGACCCAACATGCACCCACACTTATACTTTTTCTCAAAATTTTGACATGATTAATTTTCGAAAATCACTGATGCGCGACAGGTCCGCGTTGTCATTCCGACGTGCTACATCAAGTTTTAAAATTTTATTCTTTGGAGGGGTATTCTGGACTTTTCCCCACCTCTTTTAAACATGAACCACGACCCATCTAGGTTATTTTGATGATCGAATAGGGTCAAAACCCCCCTTCCAAGTCCTTCTTCATTATACTTGAAAGCTAGGGCTTGAGAGAGAAGAAAGAAGAACACAAGATTAGGAAATTCTTGACGATTGAATTAGAGAGCTTTGATCCCAGGTATGTAAGGCTAAACGAAAACATGAGATTGTCCTCTCATGTACCCCATAGGTAGTCTTAGATGGTTGAATGAAGGTTCTTGAGTCAATATGCATGATTTCTTGAAAACTAGGTTATTTACATGTATTTTCATATGTTGATGATCATCATAAACTTGTTTACTTAAATTGAATGTTTTACTTGAAGTACTGCATAACCCTATCTATGATTTCTTAAAGATTGCATGAAAGAAGGTATGGCTGAGTCTAGAGCCTCGATTGGGAACGTGATTTGGGATTGTGATTGAGAGTGAGATGTGAGAATGATGATGAGTGGATAGAACTGGATAGTCCTTAAGTCTCCATAAATGAACTCTAATGATTTGCCTATCCGATTGATCCCTAATGATTGTTCAAATCCTTGAATTGTTGATTGAGATGTTGAATGATGAGATGATTAGAGTCTCTTTGAGACTGAATGAATGATGAGATGATTAGAGTCTCTCTGAGACTGATTAAATGATGAGACCCTTCATAAGGCTCAGTTGAGATGAGTCAATTGAGATGTATTGATTGGATGGATTGTTGAGCATTGAGTCTTGGGAGGAGTATCGAGCACCGAAAGAGTAAGAGTTAGTCCAATTCGTACTTGTCAAACTATGTAGCCAAACGTAGGTGAGGATTAGAACCATTACATCTCATTGTGGTTCCCTTTAGATAGAGTCCCTAAAATAATAGAGGACTTAATGGATTGTTGGAGTCCCTAGTGGATTCGATTCATCCCCTACCTGATAAGTATGGGACGACTGTGGCAACATTAGCATGATTGTTGTACGATCACTAGCTCATAAGTAATTGTTGTCAGATAAGAGAAACTCTCAGAAAGTCCCTATCTTGAGCACTCTGAGTCGAAAAGTGATGAGATGAGATGTGATAGGATGAGATGAGACGTGATGTGATGAGATGAGCTGAGATGAATCCTTCTGAGATGAGTCTAATTTGATTGATAGGTTGATGGGTCATCTGTCTACTTTTTATTCTCGCTTTAGATAGACATATGACATGTTGATTGATTTCTATATTGAGTTATTATTGCTTTTACTATTATTCTACCTATTTCGGTTTCACTCAGATATTTACATACCAGTACATTCCAAGTATGGACGTCCTCTTTTGGACTGCATTATATTATGATGTAGATACGCAGATTAGAGGTTATCAGTAGGCGAACCGTTGAGGACCTTCAAGTGTTCAGCAGATTGGTGAACCTCCCTTACTTCGGAGGGTTCATAACATTATTTTTCATCATGTTTTAGAGTTTAGAATTGCTTTTTTTATATTGGATTGAGATAGTCATGGACCTGTCATTGGAACCACGTAATAGTGATAGAGGCTTCATAGACTAGAGTCAGACGTTAATATTGGAACTTGTAAGCTAGTTCTTTCCACTAGCCTTTATTTATCATTACTGTTAAGACTAAGATGTGCCCATTTATCTTCCGCTGATTAGTAATATTGTTGAGTGGATGAATGTGATGAGGTCAAGTGGTTCACTTGGGGAATAACAATAGTCTCTGGGTGCCGGCCACATCTTGGGTCCCCTCCCCAGGAGTGACAAATAACATAAGGGAATTTATAGCACGCATTAACATTGTTATAGACTCAATTGCCCTCAAAATCTTTTTTATACCTTTCCACCATATTTGTGGAGGATATCTTTGTGAATAAATATTTTTTAAAAAAAATGCAATGAATGTTACTTTTAATACACCAAACTAAATAATACATAAGAAATATGTTGTCGTAATTAATGCAAGCATAACTAATATATGCATTACTAATGCAAATATTACTAATATAACAGATTTATGTCCTATGATTCAATAACAGATTTATTGGACCACTTAAAATTGTAAAATGTAATTCTAAAATGACATGTTAAGAAATACAAATAATGAAAAGGCTTAAGAAATATTTTGTAACGCCCCGTAAAATTATCGAAACGTCCCTAAAATATAATCGTACGCATAACAAGTCTTCCAAAGCTTCGATGAAAAAATTCGAGATCGGATTTGCGATCGAGCAAAAAGTCAAGTGGGAAAATGGTATCAACCCGATTTAAGAGCAACCGGGTCAAAAAATAATTTTTGCTAATTAATGCGAAAACAGTGTCTGTCCGCGCCCCTGGCGCGACGCGGAGGGGACGTGGAGACACACTTAGAGATTTTTTTGTTTATTTTCGATAGGAAATTGAATTTTCAAAAATTCGCGAAAATACATTGGTCTGCGCCCCTGGCGCATCGCAGATCAATGTACCATTTTTGAAAATTTTTCTTTTAATTACGGGAAGGGCATTTTAGGTATTTCCAACCTATTTCTAAGTCCTAAAACATGTTTAAAAGTCGTTTATTACTGATTAAGGGTTTCTGAAACACATTTTTTTTCTTAAGTTTCTATGTGAGAGTTCTTGAGAGAAGAAGAATAGAGAGTGAAGGGTTTTAAATTGGGTACAAATTCTTGAAGGAGACTTGATAATTCTTCAATCCAGGTGAAGGCTACCCAGAACATAACATTATTCTTCAATGTGCTCCAATGCATGTAGTATGGTGATAGTTGATAGTTGATAGTTGATAGGTCTTGTGTTACAATTCTTGAAGATTTTCTTAAAAGTTCTCTTTAATTTATATATATATCATTTTAAATTGATGATCATCATACTTTAAATTAACTATTTACATGTATTATTGTGTGATTATGTATTTACCCTACATGAATTCTCTGTTAAAGACTTCAAGAATGAATTTAGGGGTAATGTCTAGAGCCTTGACTATCGAATGTGTTGATTGTTGGGGTCTGAGTCCTGAGATGAGTTATTGATAACTGAAATTGATGGAATTAGTATCTTTAGAGTCTAAATGAGGTTGAACTTAGCTTTGAAGAATAATCCTATTCTATGAGTTGATAGATGATGAGGAGAGGTGAGAGTTCCTGCCCATAAAGGCTAAGTGATGGAAGTTCTTGATTGATTGATAGTCTTATGAGCAAGTCGAGACATGGAAGGAGTATTAGCATCGAAATGGCTAAGAGTGAGTCCCACTAGTACTTATTAACTATGTGGTCAGTGTAGGAGAGGATTGAACCGTGAAAACAGATGTTTCCTTTGCCCCGCAAAGGGCTTGATAGACTTCTTTTGGGATCCCCGATAGACCCGTTCTTTTCCCCAGCAAGGTACTGGACGGATGTGGTAATGACATCTCTTCATTGGATCATCACCGGTCATAGATGGTGGTTGTCGGTTATAGAAACTCCCATATAGGTTTCATGTTGATAGTACTCTGGGGTTGATGTGATAGTATGATGTCTTGATGGATAGTGATGTGATAGAGTCTCCTCCCTTATTCTAAGTTGAGGATGAGTAATTGATGAGCTGATGACATTGTATATTGTTTACTTTAGCCCGTTTTACATAAAGTACATTCCATGAACTAATGCCCCTTTGGCGCTTTATCGTTTTATGATGCAGATTCTGTAGACAGAGGACTTTAGTAGGCTAATCGTTGAGGTTCACAGATCCCCAGACAGAGACTTGGTGAGTCATCCCTTGCTTTCGGAGGACGTATTTAATTACTTAGTGATTGTGATAGTCTCATAGCCCACTGATAGCCCTTTTAATTACTTAATATCTTCCGCAATCCAAATTGATTGAACGAATGCGATGGGGCTAGATGGTTCACTTATGAGCTAGCAATAGTCTCCGAGTGCTAGTTACGTTTAGAGTACCCTCCCGAGGAGTGACATATTTATAATTACAAATAATTTTTAAAAAATCATACAAGACATGCTAAGTGATTCATATATAATAAAATACAAAAAAGTAAGGACCAAATGTCAAACCCCATTTTATGCTAAGTGCATTAATACTATGTATTCATTAACATCAATTACTAGATACATTTCTGGCTCGAATTAACAAACAAGAAGAAATGTAAATTTTTTTTAAAAAAATTGAAAATAAAAAACAACACAAATCTAAATGAAAAATTTGATCAAATGATGATGAAATTGCTTAGAAAATGTCAAGTATTTCCAATATGAAATTGTTGCAAAGTGGACAATTTGCTCCTTCAACCCAAAGTTCCCTTGAACATAATCTGCAAAATGAGTGTCCACAAGGTACAAATGCAGCACCTTTATGTCTAACTTGACAAACACAACAATTATTTAAGTTATTCTCACTAACATCCCCATCGCCATCGTCCTCGTCCTCGTCCTCGTCCTCTCCCATCATGTATGATGACCCTTCTGACTCCGCTAACAACGCCATCAATGACATTCTAATCGGTTCCTCTTCTTCTTTTGTTTCCTCTTCTTCCTCCGCTCTCTCTTCTTGGTTCTCCTCGTCCTCTTCCTCATCCTCATCCTCCTCATCTTCACTACCTCTTTTCATAGACCTTGAAAGGTCAAATTTCCCTCTCTGAGCTTTACTTGCATTTCTACTTAACGTCCTGCTCCTTGACCCAAATTCAGTGCCTACATCATCGGGGTACGTGGCATCTTTGGACGAAGGAAAACGAGCAGAAAGCCTACGATTTATCAACCGATTGTTACCTTGATTAATAGGGATGTCTGAAGCTGGAACAGGAGTTGTTGTAATCGAATCCATTTAGCTTTTCACTAAAGTATTTGCAAGTCTTCCTTGGTTTCGTATTCTTGCCACCACCACAATATTGTTGGAAACTCCTACAAAAATTCGCCTTTAATTAAAAATCCAAAAAAAAAACATTGAAATTCATTATGAGATTTGGAAACTAGATGATTTTTAGTAAAACAAAATTCAAGCAAATGCAAAACTCAAGGAGAAAAAGAATCAAGAATTGCTAACCAAAAGTTCTAGATGCGATCTATCAAATCATGAAAATTTCATGCAAAAAAAAAAAAATGAAGGTATTATACCTAAATAAAAAAATACTAAAGATCCGAGCTATAGAATTTCTCAATTCAAACATTTGAGATTTGTAAATACAAGGTCTCATGACAAATGTTGTAAAGAAGGATTAGAGGGGCACAAGAAAACATACATGACAAGGCATAAAATTCATGAAATTGTTGAATTAAACAAAGCTCATATTTGTAAATGAATGAAACAAAAAAAGTTACTATAGGGAAAAATACACACATTTCATAGAGAAGGAGAGAGGAGAGGGAGAAGAGGAAGGAAAGTATACGAAAAAAGGTTTGTTTCCCCGCTACTCTCTCTAACTCACTCCGTCCTCTCTCTCTCATGTCTGTTTATAATTTAATAAAATGAATGAAAATAATATTGTCATTTAATTTTACTCAAATCATCAAAGTCTCTTTCAATTTGAGTTACATTTTTTTTATTTATTCATTAGTTGACCGATAATTCTTAAATAAAATTAAATATGTATTTTGTGATCTAAATCATCAACTTCATTAGATTTTCTAGAATCATGACATGTTCTTTCTACTCTCTCACTCGCCTCACCCCACCCTTTCATGTTCATTTATTTTTTTTCTTCTTTAATTTTATTTGAATCGTTAAATTTTACCCATTCATCATAGCCTAAGATCATATCTATTTTGTGAAAGTAGGTTAAAGGAACTGGGCAAGCTCTTTAATTAAGCATGTCGTTCTTGCTCTTCTAGTACACTTGCTAGATTGAGCATCTGATTGACATCCAACAAGTTTGAATTAGAATAGGTAGCATTCATGGGGAGTCGTCCCCTAACATATACGATAGAAAAAGAATCATGTTCCCCAAGATTCTGCTAAAAAACGTGAACAATTTCAGTTAAAAATTCTGCTATAGTGGAACGGTTGTTGGTACTCTCTCTTGCATCCTCGTCTTGTTGGCGAATGACCTCTTCCTTTCTATTTAGATAGTGGAACATAACAACAACAGATAGACATTCATTTAGCTTGAATATTGACTCGTAGTTAGAATTTTTTCCTCATATTGTAAAGAGGACAAAGCCCCTTGTTTGCTCCCTCTATTGATAGAAAAAGGACACTCCTACTGTCGTTTTAGTAATCTCTACTGAATCAAATTGTTTTATCTTTGATAACCAACAATTAAGAATTTTTTTTTTGACCTGTTGTGTCAAAAACTAAATTTTGAAGTATGTCTATAACTAAATTTTAGAACATGAACATGTCTATAATATATTATTCAATTCGTTTTATCCTAATTCATTTTTATCCAAACAAATTTGAGCTGGGCTAGGTCTTCACCCACTATGACTTGCCCAATTACCACCCCCGACAAAAGGTATGAATTTTACCTTGTGTGAATTTTATCTTCACCAACCAATGATTTCACCATTGCTACTGATTTAGAGATACTTTCAACTTAGCAAGAGTTCACTCCATCCATTAAAGGAGCTCAAGGCTCAAGTTTGGAAAAATGATTTACCACAAATGAGTTTCATTTAAAAGAACTTGAATGTCGAGGGGAGTTCAAAATTAAAATTTGAGGCTATGTGGATAATATTATTGAAGTTCAAAGTTATAGTTGAATTGTATTAGAAGTCTCTTCTGACCGCTTGAGATTTTACATATCAACTTTAGAAGATTGAGTTGGATAGCAAAAAAAAGTAAGGAAACAAAAGTTTGTATTAAAGTTGTGGTATAAATATATAAAAAAAATTCTTTTAAATTTGTATGTTATTGTAGCTATATTAAATTTGTAGGAAAATTGTATACATTGTTGTTGTTTTATTAAATTTCTAGAAACCAACATGAAATTTATACAATTATATACCTATCTCATGGTGATTTTATATAGTTTTTATACACAAAATAATGAGTGAAATTCTATATGTCTTATTTTGTATAGGTAACCCCAAAAGTCTAATAATTGGCCCAATTATAAGTTCAATTTTCCCCCACCAAATTTGGCCCAAAATGCCCCATAATCCATACCACTCATCAATTCTTGTTTTCCCATATCCACCAATCAAATTGTGCCACATCAACAATCCTTATACATCTAATCCACTTTTATATAGCGTATCTACAATAAATTACACCTAATTTTAACTTTATATCCCGAGATACATGTATCTGAACGTATCTAGATGCAACAAAATCTAATAAAGTTCATAATAGTACTAACTAGAAGACATCTAACCGATCAACTCCTAAACTCGTGAGATTTGTGTAAGTTTCCTTAAAAATCCCAAAAGTCTAGCAGTGGGCCTAGCTGTAAATTTACCCCCCACCCCACCCCAGTCGAATTTGGCCCAAAATGACCGATAACCCCTACAACTCATCAATTCTTGTCCTTCCCTTTCCACCAATCAAATCGCACCACATCAATATTTTGAGATACATATATTTGAACGTATCTGAATGCATCAAAATCTAATAAAATTCATAATATTACTAACTAGAATACATCTAACCAATTAACTCCTAAACTAATGAGATTTCTGTAAGTTTTCTTTAAAACCCCAAAAGTCTAGTAGTGGGCGCAACTGTAAATTCAATTTTCCCCACCAAATTTAGCCCAAAATGCCCCGTAACCAAACCACCTCATCAATTGTTGTCCTCCCCATTCCACCAATCAAATCGTGCCACATCAACAATCCTTATCAAACAAACACACACCATGCTAGCCATTAATTCACTTTGTCTACCAAGTACAAATAGTAATAATATCAATTAAAATGAAAGAAATGGTATTCTCAACACACTATTTGAAGGCTCAATTAGTGTAAATACCTTGGTATGTAATCTTCAAATTTTTGTGTGTTGTTATTGTTGATGTCACATTGAAATATTATAACATGAGTCAAGATATTTAGATTTAAAAATTTGGTCCTCTGAGTCTTCGATTTACTGGTAAAAAAAAAAATCTTGCACTTTATTACACATTAGTAATATCAAAGCACATTTAATTAGCCTATTTATTATTTTTTTTACTTCAAAATTACCTTGTATATAAATAATTAGACATATAATTAACTATTTAATAGATGCACTATGGAGGTATATTTATAGTAGATAAGTCTTAAGTAAATGCTATATTAATACCACAATTAATCTTAAACATATATATATATATATAGACACACACAATTAAGAGATTCATTGTAATTATTTTCTCACAAAATAAAATTAAAATTGAGAACTAACATTAGTATTTGAAGAAAAATAGAGATGAGGCTTCTTCCCATTTTTTTGGCTTTGCTCATTGTGGCTTCAATATCACATGCTCAACCCCCTGTTGGTTCAACAACTTGTCCTGTGCCTAAAGATCGTAAGTTCCTCTTATTATTATTATTTTTTTATATTCATCTTCTTATTGATTCAAACCAAGGACGTTGAGTTTGTTCGGGAAATAGTTATTTACTTCTAACATGACTATCGAATCACAAATCTATATTGAGTTTGTTTTTAAAAAAAAGTGAGGGGGCGGGGGAGGGG
>DF359421.1:37892-51095 GCA_000787875.1 Solanum virginianum
AAGTGAGGGGGCGGGGGAGGGGGGGAGAGAGGGGGAGGGTTAGGACTAGGATTAGGGGGTTCAGAGCGAAAAATTATACTAATATAGTAAAAATAACTTTTTATGTATATATAATAGATATCGAATCTCCTTTGCTTAGTTCGTGTGTCTACTCGTTAAAATTGAATCTCTTAATGAAAATTCTGGCTCTTTATGCCTTTTTCCCTATAAGAAAGTAATTAATCCTTACACAAATAGTCGCAATCGAAGTCACTATTAATTTTTTTTTAGTTAATTTACATAGAATATATATATATTGGCATATCCATCTTCTCATTGGTTCAAAATGAGGACGTTGAGCTTATTCGAAAAATAATTTTGTACTTCTAATGTGACTATTAAATCAAAAACCTATATTGATATACAAAGAAGGGCGAAATGGTCATATTAGAATTAATTTATATTTAACTTCTGTTATAATTTAAACGATTTTATTTATTTGAGGGGTATTTCTGTTCGGAAAGTGTAACATATATTAAATGTAAATTATTTTTGACAATAAAGAGGTATCTTCATCCCTTTTCCCAATAAGAAAGTAATAAATTCTTACACAAATAATCAATCAAAATCACTATTAATTTCTTCTAATCGATATACACAGATTATATACTGATTATACATATATTATACATCCATCAACTACCTATTTTTAAATTTATTTTTTATTTTTTTCAAGAATGTAAAGATGCATGCAATGTAAGATGTTCACACAAAGGTCACAAAAAAAGAATGTTTGTTTTATTGCAACCATTGTTGTGGATGGTGCCAATGTGTTCCACCAGGATTTGTTGGGGAAAATAAAGAGTGTTGTTCTTGCTACAATGATTGGAAGAAACAAGATGGAGAACCCAAGTGTCCATGAAATTAAATTAATTAATCATGGAGTAAAAAAATGATTTTTATTGGTTAATGAAATAAATTTTCTTGAGAAAGATTTCTCATTTGAGACGATGATTCCAAGAAAACAACCTTTCTACTTCTATAAAGTAGTGGTAAGGTCTGCGTACATTCTATCCTCTCAAAATTTCACTTGTGAAATTTTACTGGATATGTTGTTGTTGTTGTGAGAAAGATGTCTCATGTGTTGTTAAAATCAAGAATTAATATTGTTTCTTGAATATGTTTTATGTTTGATCACATTACTAAGCTATTATCCATTTTGGAGTTGGGTTTAATGTCGGGCTGCTTATTGAACGAATCAGACGGATAATTTTATTTAATGATTTAATTTATTGAATATCGATTTTTAAATTTACTAGCCAACTTATAAATATTTATTTATTAAATAGGGCTGTTTAAAATCGAATCGAAATAGATTATTCGAATCGAAAAAAAGGTCATTGGCTTATCGATTACAAGTTATTTTAGCAGTTTCATTAATAATTATTGGATGGTTATCAGATGACGTATCGATTGACCTCTAATCTCTGCAGTAATTTTTTTCGATAAACACAGTCATATCTTACAAAAAAGATGACTTCTTTTTCATTATTTTAAATGCAGTCAATCAGTGAGTAGTGAAAAAAATAATAATAAAAACACTTTTTAATACTTGCCTTACATAAAATGAACAAGGTTATGGTAAAAAATTAAATAAGTTCAGGTTGAATAATTTATCTGATAAGCAAATTGAATAATTCGTTTTCACACCAATAAATCGTTTATTATAAAATTTTAATCCGTTCCCTAATCATTTATTTGATAACTTAATACCGCTAAGCCAATAAGCTAATTTTTTGACTGGCTTATCGGTTATGGTTCGATTTTGAACACCCCTAGTTTAATGAGTTACACAGGTGGATATAATATCGAGTGGATAAAAGAATTAAATTAAGAACAAATTTTAATTTAAAATAAAAATTATACGTTTATATGTGTCACTTAAGCACCACATATTAACAAGAGTGAGGAATTAAGGATATGAGATTAAAAAGTTTAATAATAAATATGTGATTAAAATTCGATAGTAAAATAACTATGTTTAAAACATATAAGCGAAGAATAAATATAATTTTTTTCGAGAGTATAAGGACAAATATAATTATTTTTTATTTTGTATCCAACAAACAAATTATCGTATTTATTATAATGCATATAAATTAAAAGAAAATATTTCCATATTCCCAAGTGACTACCTACATTCCCTGTGCTATGGCAGTCAGGCAATGATATTTTTTTCGTTTTAATTTGTGTAATTTAATTTAATTAATATTAATTTTAAAAAGAAATGCGATTCATAGATATTTGTTTAACTATAAATTATTTTATTAGAAATAAAAATAATATTTAAATTATTATTAAATATAATTTTTTTAATAAAAATTTCGTACCCAAATTTGCGGCATCTGTTTTGCCCATCTTGAATTATGAGGCATAAGGATGGCCGTCAATTACGGCGTCTGTTTGCCCATCTTGAATTATGAGGCATCAGATGGCCGTCAATTACGGCGTCTGTTTAATTTTTTTTTTCTTTTTTAAAAACAAGAAAATAAATTTATATCTAAAATATTTTTTTAATATATGGATATTTTCTTTAAAATAATTTTAGCAAATACTTATATGTTTTAATTGTGAATGTGAGTAAAAAGATATTTTTAATTTATATAAAATTAAATAAATATAGATATTATATGTGATAATTCTCATCTTACGTGACAATTTTGTGTGTATACGTATATTATGCTTAATCAATTCGATTCAAGCATCACATATTAAAAAATATATGAAATGAATAGCGACAAAAAAATAAAACAACTAATAAAGAAATAGAAACAACTACAAAATAATCCAATAAGCTAAATACAATCAACAATAGGAGATAATGGAATAAAAAATAAGACACTTTTTTTATTTTTCAAATTTCGCGTCAATTCAAATCAAATCAAATCATTTCATTCTTTTTTTAAACAAAAGTATAATTAATTTCTAACCAAATGACTCCTAAAAATACTACTAAAACCCTCAAAAATCAAGATATCTTTTCATACCTATCGATCTTTTACTTTAATACGCGACTTTCACACTTTCATATTAAATTATTTTTTATTTTTTAATGGGTGAATTATGATGAATCTTTTTTTTTTTGAGACAAGATTTCCCATACCCTGCCCCCAAAAATCCATTTATTTCCCAAAGTACATATCCCAAACTCATCAATTTCTTGTCATTCCCTCTGAGCCAATCAAATCACGACACGTCATCAATCCATGTCAAAAAAACACAAAAGAAACACACTCTATCTTAGCCGTTGATTCACTCCATCCAACGGCACACAACATTTCAAGCATCAAATAATATATACAATTTATTTATTTATTAAATAGGGCTGTTTAAAATCGAATCGAAATAGATTATTCGAATCGAAAAAAAGGTCATTGGCTTATCGATTACAAGTTATTTTAGCAGTTTCAGTAATGATTTACATTTTTTTATTATTGAGTTATCAATTTTTAACGATTTTAATTTTTTTTGGCGGATTAACTGATAACTCGATAATGAATAGAAAAAGCATCTGACTACTTCATGCATGCTCCACTTGGCTCGGGGGGATATAGCTCAGTTGGTAGAGCTCCGTTCTTGTAATTGGATCATTACGATTACGGGTTGGATGTCTAATTATCCAGGCGGTAATGATAGCATCTTGTATCTGAATCGGTGACTCACTTTTTCTAAGTAATGGGAAATTAAATAATTATATTTATACGATTTGATACACAAAGTCTTTAATAATTTCATGCTTTTATTTTTTTTACCGTCGCAAATTTTCAATCATTCTGCAATGTGATAGTATTTGATTTCGAGCAAAATGTGATTGTCAACTCATGTGTATGATTCATTAAATTTGTTTCCTTGGTTCTAAGTAATTTCAATAAATAAAATTTTTTGTCAAATCTTAACTGTTAATTTCGAAAACAATCTTTCTATCTCTATGAGGTAATGATAAGGTCTGCGTACATTCCAAAGACTCCACTTATGAGAGACACTAGATATGTTGTTGTTATTGTAAATCTTAACGATTAATTTGATAACTGAACTGATAACAATCAATAATAACTGATAAGTTAATATCTTAATAATTCTATAATGATTTAGCATATATACAAAATGATAATCGATAAACTTCAAAATTAAATTGAATCAATCAATATACATTCCTAATTTTAACTCAATTTGAATCATACATTTGAAAGATTATTCAAAAACGACACTTTCAATATAATTTTTTTCGTACTCAAAATTCAATTTTGATTAAAGCCCAAGCAATCGTATTACCGTACCACGAGTTATACCCATGTGAGATGTAGACACAACAAGAAAAGTCCCAACAAATATAATTTTTTAAAAATTAATCCTAACCGTCCATCAATCTAATCCTACGGTTGTGATTAAATTGAGCATTAAATGACTCCCCATGTGAGATCTACATATAATAAATATGAAAAAGTCCCAATTGGCAATTATAATTACATAATACGTTGCTTTACTTATTTTCAGATTAATCCTAGCCGTTGATCAACTTGATCCAACGGTTGTTATTTAATTGAGCATTAAAAGACTCCCATGTGAAATTTAGACAACAATAATTGCGGTATGATTTTTTTGCACGTGGGATTCAAAGAAAATAAAGTACCAACATATTAAAATAAAGGATAAATAATAGAGAAGAATATAATTATAAATTATTTTTATATTAAAAATAAAATACATAATTTTAATAATAAATAACAACTAACTAAAAAAATAATAATTTGAGAAGTCACCGTCAAAAAATATGGTGCAGTGAATGGGGCTGGACCTCCCTTAACTAGAGGTCTCGAATTCGAATATGAAAAAAATCCTTAATGAAAAATGCTTTTTCCAAACGAAGCTCTATGTTGTATGAGTTTAAAATAATCAGAAAAGAGTCAAAAATGTCCTTATATTTTAGGTCATTTATGTTCGCGTATTATCAAAAAGGGTCAAGAGTATCCTTATACTATCAGAAATAGATTAAAAATATTCTGAGTTCGTTAGTATCGTTTAAATTAAAGATATTTTTGATCCTTTGTGATAGTACAAGAATATAAATAGCGCAAAGTATAAATAAAAGTGTTTTTGACCTTTTCTTATAGAAAAGCCCATGTGAAATCCAGACGTAATTATGAAAAGTTTCAGCAATCAAATAATTAAAGATACATTTTTTATTTAAAATTTTCAAATTTGATTCTAGCCATCCATCAATCTAATCCAACGGCTATCATTAAATTAAGCATTAAAAGACTCCCCTGAGATCTATAGAGAATGAGATAAAAAGTCAAAAGTGTCCCTTTGGATAGTTAAAGGGTCGGTCCAATTTCACCTTTTTTTAAAAAAAAAATTATTGTTCAATATTCGTCTTAAAAGTTTGATTAATTTAAATTTATATTTTTAACAAGATCTCATTTTTTTAAAGAATTAATTTTTAATCAAGATTTTTTCACATTTTGAACTTGAATTCAAGATTTTGATTAAAAAGAAATAACTTTATTAGTACACTGCATTCTTTGATAGTTTTAAAAATAGTATTCGATATAAATATTGAAGTCTGATTAATCAAAATCCGTACTCAATAAGGTCTCATTCGAGAAAAACAATCAAGAATTTTTCATATTCCAAACTCGAATTCAATATTTTTGATTAAGAGAAGAGTAGTTTCATCTAATGCACTACATGCTTTCGTAGTTACCTCATCTTTTTTTTTTCTTTTTTAATTTAATCTTGTGTTTGACATCCACATTAAAATCTGATTAATTAAAATTCGCATCGCATAAAATTCCATTCGAAAAAAATATTTTTCACCAAGAATTATCTCATATTCCAAAATTTTAAATTCAAAACTATGAATTAAGAAAAAAAATATAATTTTTATCCACTATATAACATCCTTCGATGATTACCTCGAGGTAATAATTATTGAGAAGATTATTTTTTTTTCAAAATGATAAGTGCTAAACCTCTCAATAAACATAGTCAAATAATTTTAACATAGCTATATACTATATTTAATATTATCCTTCTACTACTTATCAAATAATTAATTAAAAAAGTAACAATTACACAATAATATCATAACTTAAAACACAATAAACAAGTTATTTAATTCTTAGAAATTAATACCCCATGTGAGGTCTAGAATATAATAACTACACAGAATGTGAAAGGTGGGGTTTATGTTTCTCTCTTTCTTTATTTTTTTCAAAATTAATCTTAGCCGTCCATCAATCTAATCCAACGGTTTAGATTAAATCAAGAATTAAATAGCCCCCCTAAGATCTAGACAGAATGTGAAAAGTCCAATACAAATAGAGACCCTTTTTTATATCTTTAAAAGTCCATTTGGGGTTTTGATACATTTGGTATATTTTTTCTTCTTCTTTCATTTTACACTAAAGTTTTTATTTGATAATTTTGTTATCAAGAATGAAGCTTCTTCTCATTTGTTTGGTTTTTGCTTATCACTCTTTCAATGATAAGTGCTAAACCTCTCATTGGTTCAACAACTTGTCCTGTGCCTAGAAGTAGTGAGTATCTCTTATTATAAAATTTTTCTATTGATTTTGCTTCGTTTATCGTATTATTTGTAGCGTATATTATTCTTTTCTATGTTGTCATTATGTTGAAAATCTATCGAAAATAATCTTTGATTTTGAGCTAATGTAGAGATAATGTCCTTTCCTTATTTAAAAAAATAATGCGTTCGTAGGGTGATTTCGTAGTTCCTATGAGATATGGAGATGATAGGATCGGTCTATAAATTCTTCTTCATTTTGTTTTTGTCGCATTTACTTTGAAGAAACATAGTGTATCAAGCTGTTCGCAAGGGCCAATTTGATTGTACTCTAATTATAATTCATACTAGATTTAAACAACTGTCCATCCTATCTCCTCTTCGTTCTTGACAACTCATCTTTGTCTCAGTAACCTTTTGTTAGCTATACTCTCCTTTAATCCACTTTATGGGACACATTATTATTGTATTAGTCAAGTCGAATTATATTGAATATGTTATTTATATTAATAATGATTTGAAATAGGGGTTTTGTGAACAGTATTGATTGAATTTAAGAGTCACTTTTTTTTAAAAAAATTGACTGTCAATTCAATATTAAAATTTTTGAAGTAAAATTCACACATTTGAAAAAAAAAATAGATATATGACAATTCAAAAAATTTTAAAAAGGTATTTTTTAAAATTTTTTAAATTTAAAAATTATCACGAAAATTGAGACAAGAAAAAAGTAATTTAATTGTTTGAGGTGAATGGGGCCAATAATATCACTTTGTTCTATGTGTTTTCCACCCTACACTGTTCAATCATATTTTATGAAAGTTGGACCAATCTTCACTTATCTATCATGATGAAATTTTTTATGTTGTTTTAGTGGCCACAAGATAATCTTAGTGCTTATGTCGAGAATTCAAGTATTGTTTATATTATTAATCTAATTTTTAGTTGTAATAAAAAAACTTATAAATGAAAATATCATGAAGCATAATCATTTTAGGATAATCTTTTTATCAATATAAGATGATCTTTTAACTTTGAAAGATGGGAAACAATTTTGTAGCGTCTACATCAAGATTTTCATGTATTGTTTATATTAGTTAAATTTTTTGTAGAACTATCCGTAATGAATCTCTCGTATTATAATGAGATTTATCATTCATTACCTTGCTTTGAAAGAGTATATACCCAAATATATATAAATTATATACTGATTATACACACATTATAGGTATGATATAAATTCTTAGACTATTTTTAATTTTGGCTTTTTTTTTTTTTAATTTTAGAATGTGGACAGGCATGTATTAAGAGATGCTCACACAAAGGTCACAAAAAAAGATGTTTGTTTTATTGCAACCATTGTTGTGGATGGTGCCAATGTGTTCCACCAGGATATGTTGGACAAAATAAAGGGTGTTGTTCTTGCTACAACAATTGGAAGACACAAATAGGAGGCCCCAAGTGTCCATGATAAAAAAATAATGTATCGGGAGAATTTTAATGGTTCAGTTAGATAATTGATTATCTGAACTCGATTCTCGTATCCTGTAATTTTCTGTTCTTATTGTATTGTTTTTATGTTTATTTGATCTTTATTGGGAAAGTACCTTTTTCTGCCGTAGAATAGGGAGAGATTCTTTCTCTTTATTATAGCCAAGACCGTACGATGAGGAAAATAGGGTTCTTTATACCTTTTCCCTCGCGGTACTTGTATGTTATTGGTCATTGGAAAAGGACTTTTATGTGTTGTATTTGTATGCTATCGATTCAATATTGGATTTTAGCAATAAATCAAATATGTTATTGTATTATATGAAATAATCATGATATTTGAAATTTTTGTCTACTTTAAAATTATAATGTCACAAGTCGAAATTCTGGCATGATGACACTCTCCTAATTTACTAAGGCGAGTCAGTCGAACACTTACTAATCCAAACATAACAACAATTGCGGAAGATGAATAGACTAATACGACAGTTAATCAAATAAATACCAAACTATAACTATTCCAAGGACTGGTGTCACATGTACAAGCCTCTAAATATAGAGTTCTCGAACAAAATACATATCTCAAATGTCTAGTTCTCAAATAGAACATAACATAATAATGGATTTCTTGAAGGTCTGCTGAAGACATAAGCAGCTACCTTAAGAATAATCTAGAAACTCAATCCTGTAATGAGAAAAGCCTAACCAGAGGGATCAGGCTTGCATCTTACAAAAATGTAGCAAGGAGTGAGTACCAAATACCATGCGGTACCCAGCAAATGGAACTAACTTAAAGTAAAATAATGAAGAACCAAGTAACTCCTTAACCCCCAACCATATATCGCCAGACTACAAACCTGCACTCAGAAAAGTCACAGCACAATATATATATCATATGTAAAAAATTACTAGAATGTAGATATAATCATCACTTAGCATCAGGCCTCTAAGGGTCACAATCTCAACTATTGCCGTGAGATGTAAATAATGCTTGCAATGTCAAATAATAGTGATGCATGTCTGTCCTAGTGATACACACCCGCTGTCTCTCAGTTCGGGACCCATGGGGGACTCTTAGTCCATGCATCTGTTACGACGTGCGACACGATCCTCAAAATATAGTATATGTTGCGGCGTGCGACACGACTCTCGAAATATAGTATCCGTCGCGGCGCGCGACACGTCCCTCGAAATAGTACATCTCCTTTAATTCTTCTTCTTTTTCATGTTCACATAACACTTGTCACAAAGTCAATGCAAATAGGCATGTTCACACAATAATGAGGAGATGACAAATTTTAATACAACGCATAACAATATAGTCTCGATACAAACTCAACAATATATCACAATCAAGAATGGGTAGCTCAATACCATAAATGTTGCAATATCCTCAATGTCAATACCATCACAATCTTAACAATATTCACATCTAAAAATAAGTATCACTTCGATATCAATAACAAATAATCACTATTTTCACATATAATAAATCTCCATCATTAATTATTCGAATCACGTCACTTCCGAAGCTTTTCTCTTTCTATGACACTCCAATTTTTTTATTACTATTTTTTTAAATTTTAGAATGTGGACAGACATGTATTAAGAGATGCTCACACAAAGGTCACAAAAAAAGATGTTTGTTTTATTGCACCCATTGTTGTGGCTGGTGCCAATGTGTTCCACCAGGATATGTTGGACAAAATAAAGGGTGTTGTTCTTGCTACAACAATTGGAAGACACAAATAGGAGGCCCCAAGTGTCCATGATAAAAAAATAATGTATCGAGAGAATTTTAATGGTTCAGTTAGTTAATTGATTATCTGAACTCGATTCTCGTATCCTATAATTTTCTGTTCTCTTTGTATTGTTTTTATGTTTATTTGATCTTATTGGGAAAGTACCTTTTTTTGCCGTAGGATAGAGAGAGATTCTTTCTCTTTATTATAAATTTTCATGAACCAAAGTAAAATTGAATTTATTTAGCATAATTGCTTTGTTGATGTATTTTTTTTCATAATTGATTTTAGCAATAAATCAAATATGTTATTGTATTATATGAAATAATCACGATATTTGAAATTTTTTGTCTACTTTAAAATTATAAATTCACAGTGTAAAAATAAAAGATTTCATATATCACATGAGATATTTAATGTAAATTTTAGAATGGGATTATACTAATTTGAGTCTTTAATTAATTTAATAAATGCAAATTTTAGCTTAAATGGTTCTGTTTGAAGTGCATTTATAACATGTGCAATATTAGTTGTTAATGTTATTAAAAATAACATTTCAAAAAACTTATTAGTGTATAAATTCAAGATGAAATTAATTATTCTCTCAATTTTTTTTATTTCTCTACTATACAAAAATAAATAAAAATAGGATAGATGTCTATTTTTACTTATTTAATTTAAAAAATCAAGATATAATTTGTCACTTGATTCTTAATTTACTCTTATTATTAGCTATTGTCATTTCCAATATATTTTTCAAATTATTGAATTTATTATATTAAAAAATCTATAGTAAAATAATTATTTTATCTATTACTCCCTCTGTCTTATATTAGTGGATCATCTTTCAAGAAATAGTTATTTCATCTTAGCTGTCCACCTTACTAAATCAAGAAAGCATTAATTTAAATTTTTCTATATTACCCTTCTAAGTAATTCTTTTTGAAATTGTTCACATTTGTATGTAAAACTCCAAAGAAGTTCTTTAAGGGGTGAATTAGTAAATTTATGTTTTTATTTATGATTTCTTAGTAAAAAGAAAAATGATCAACTAATATGAGACGGAAGTAATATTTCATAAAAAGTCTACCAAGTCAAAGTTGAACAAGTAAAATTGGACGAAATGAGTTTGTTTTCTCCACATTTTCCTCTCTATATTAATCGTTTTGAAAGTAAACAATATTGATTACTTAAAAAAGAATAAAGAATAAAATAGTAAAACAATATATATTATTTGTGATTCCTTAAAAGGTGTGTGAAAAGAAAGTAAGACAAACTAAAAATAGGATGGATGAAATATTAATAATATCCTTGTATGCAATTAATTAGTAGATTAGTCTTAAGTAAATGATATATTAATAGCATAATCTACAAAGTGGTAAATTTAATATTATGGTTATAACATAATTAATCTTGCCTATATATAATGCACACATAGATGGATCCATTACTAATCATTTTCTCACAAAACAAAATTAAAAAATTGAAAAAACTAGCATTAGTTTTTGAAGATAAACAAGAAGATATACATAATGAGGTCTCTTGACATTTTTTTTGGTTTGCTTATAATAGCTTTAATGTCTAAAGCACAAGAAATCAAGATTGACAAGCCCCCTACTGGTCCAACAACTTGTCCTGTGCCAAGAGATAGTAAGTGCCTCTCTTTTAATGGGTTAAAGACGAAAACGTTAAGACTGTTTGAGAATTTTTTTTCTTATTTTTAATATGAAATTCGAACTTTTTATATGGTTGCATTGATAAAGGACTTAAAAAAAGAATTTTACATCTTCTAATTTGAGTATTTATAATTTAAGTGAATCAACAAACGATTGTATAATCTGAAGCTCGAACCACAAATTAATATTGGAACTTTATGAATAGTTGCATTGACAAGGACTTAAAAGCAATGTAACATCATTTGTTATACATGGATTATACATATATTATACATCCTCTGATATGAGTATTTTCAATTGAAGTAATTCTGTGAACGATTATATAATCTCAAACTCGAGCCACAAATTAATATTGAAACTTTACGAATAGTTGCATTGACAAGGATTTGAAAGCAACATCACTTGTTATACATGGATTATACATATATTATGCAACCCTAAAATTTGAGTATTTTTAATTTAAGCAATTCAGTGAATGATTGTATAACCTGAAACTCGAACCACAAATTAATATTGGACTCTTATGAATAGTTGCATTGACAGGGATTTTACAACAAACATCACTTGTTGTACATGCATTATACATATATTATACATCCTCTGATCTGAGTACTTTTAATTTAAGTGATTCAGTGAACAATTATATAATTTGAAACTCGAACCACAAATTAATATCGGAACCTTACGAATAGTTGCATTGACTAGGATTTTACAACAAACTTCACTTTTTATACATGAATTATACATTTTCTTATATGAATATTTTTAATTTAAGTTGAACGATTGTATAACCTGAAACTTGAACCAAAAATTAATATTGAAACCTTATGAATAGTTACATTGATAAGTACTTGAAAATAACATAAGATCACTTGTTATACATGGATTATACATATAGTATGCATCCTTTGACTATTTTTAGTTTAAGCGATTTAGTGAACGATTGTATAATGTTTTTAAAACTTTTTTTGTTGTTGTATTTCAGAGTGTGGAGAGGCATGCAATCAAAGATGTTCAGCTACATCTCACAAAAAACCTTGTTTGTTATATTGCAATAAGTGTTGTAATTGGTGCCAATGTGTTCCACCAGGAACTTATGGGAGTAAGGATTGTTGCCCTTGCTACAATGATTGGAAGACAAAGAGAGGAGGACCAAAGTGTCCATAAATTTTTATTGAATGAAAAATTAGTTTTATGTTTAATTTTCTTTATTTGATTTTCTTGAGAAGTATTTACCATATAAAATCAAGAATTGATGTTTCTTGATTATATTGTCCTGTTTGGTCACATGATGATCAAACTATTATCAATATTACAAATTGTTATGAACCAAAAAGAAATTAAATTTCTTTTATTTGAGTAGAATTATAGTTAAGGGGGTGATACATGGATACATTGAGTCGAATTTGACCACATCAAAATTAAAATGAGGTAAATAAATAAACAAATAAGCTTAATTCGATATTTGACAGATGATAGTGAATGAGGAATTAAAATTTGTTGTGATTGGAAAGTTTTCATGCGATTGGCGAGATTTACAAGATTTTAGGAAAATCTTACCAAAATAATATGAATTAAAAAGTGAGTGTGCAATTAGATATTTGAGAAACAGATATATTCTTATAAGAGTTCAAAGTATAGAGTATTACGTTCATCTATTGTCAAAGTCAGTTTTTCACATTAGTCACATGAGAGGACACTTTTCAATGCGAACCCTTATATGAGATCC
>DF359421.1:51156-84071 GCA_000787875.1 Solanum virginianum
GTTTGATCCGGAGGAGGAAACATCAATTGCGGTGTCTTGAATATCTTTTTCATCACTACCTCCTAACTTTACTAGCATAAAAACTAGTATAGATTGATATGGCAACAAGGAATGAAATAAGGCCTAGTTGTGCACGAGTGAAGGTAAAAGTGGATCTCTAGGAAGATTTTTCAAAAAGAATTAACATTGGAGTGAAAACCAAGATTACGGGGAATATAATGAATACAAATCAATTATGATTATATCCCAAAGTAAAGAAAAACAAACTAAAATGAGATGGAGAAAATATTAATAATATCTTTATATGCACTTAAATTTGTAGATAAGTCTTAAGTAAATGTTATATTAATACCATAATCTACAACGAGGTAAATCTAATATTATGGTTATAACATAATTAATCTTGTCTATGAGGCTGTTTGGATTGACTTATTTTTAAGTGTTTTTTTTAGTCAAAATAGCGTTTAAACACTTTTGGAGTCTTTGGATAAATTTAAAAAGTGCTTATAAGCACTTATTTTTAAGTCAAAATGACCAAAATAAGTTATAAGTCGAAAGTTATGAGTCAGAAATCATAATCTATAATGTCATTCAAACAGGCTGTATATAATGCACACATAAACGGATTCATTACAAATCATTTTCTCATAAAACAAATTAAAATTGAAAAACTAACATTAGTTTTTGAAGATAAAATAAAAAGATATACAAGATGAGGCTTCTTCACATCTTTTTGGGTTTGTTTATCATAGCTTTAATTTCTAAAGCACAAGAAATCAAGGTTGACAAGCCTCCTACTGGTCCAACAACTTGTCCTGTGCCAGCACATTGTGAGTACCTCTCTTTTTATTGGTTAAAAACGAGAACGTTGAGATTGTTCAAAATTTTTCCTTCACTTTTAACATGAAACTTTATGAATAGTTGCGTTGAATTATACATATATTATACAACAAACATCACTTGTTAGACATGAATTATACATATATTATACATCCTCTAATCCGAGTATCTAATTTGAGCGATTTCATGAACAATTGTATAACCAGAAATTCCAACCACAAATTAATATTGAAACCTTATTATGAATAGTTGCATTAACAAGGATCTGAAAACAACATCACTTGTTATACATAAATTACTATACATATATTATGCATTCTTTGACTATTTTTAATTTAAGCAATTCAGTGAACAATTGTATAGCCTGAAACTTGAACCGCAAATTAATATTGGAATCTTATGAATAGTTACATTGACAAGGATTTGGAAATAACATCACTTGTTATACATGAATTATATACATATATTATGAACTTTTGGGAATAAAGTGTTGCCCTTGCTACAATGATTGGAAGACAGAAAGGAGGACCAAAGTGTCCATAAGTTTTTATTGGATGAAAAATTAGTTTTATGTTTAATTTTCTTGAGAAGTATTTACCATGTAAAATCAAGAATTGATGTTTCTTAATTATCTTAATCAGAGTTTATAGAAAATAATGTGTATGTAAATTTACTCCAACCTTATAAAAGATAAAAGAGATTGTTTTAATAGATGTTTGGCTTCCAAATCAAATATAAACATTATGTAAAGTAAAAACAAAACAAAGAATTCATACTTCAAATTATTAACAAGAGAATAATTTATTGAAAGACGTAATTATTTATCATCTCAAAGACTTGCACCCTTTATTTCATATTAAATGAATTTTTGAAGCTTTTTTTATTGTTCAAAATAATTAATTTTTTCAAAGTTTAAATTGGATGTTTGAAGTATTTTTCATATTTGGCCTTTTATTTATTGAAATTTTATATTTTCTGCGAGATGAATTAAACTACTTACAAATCTTAATTTAATTTAATTTTTAAATTTTAATTATATTATATTTGAAAATGAAAAATATAATATAATTAAAATAATTATATATGTAGTGTAATTTCTCAAACAAAGCCTATAAAAAATAATGTTTACCTAACTTTACTTCTATCTTATAAAGATAGAGTTTCAATAGATTGTTTTTGACTTACAAATCAAACAACAACAATAACAATAATAATAATAAGGTCATATTTATGATTCACAATGGACAATAATAAAAATTATGATTCAAATTATATTATATTTTTAATATGTATATATTATCTCATAAATTTAATTGATATGGAATATAAGGAGTTTTAGTTTTCTTATATTTGCATTTACATTTCAGTAGACAAGTGATGCAAAATTGAATTGTCTTTAATACATTTATTATGGCAGGTTTGGCAGTTTCCCTAATGTTTCTTTTGCCATTTTAATAGTTTATATTTCTCTCTCTTTATTGTCATTTTTTTAAAAAAAAATTGACATTAATTAAGAAATAATTTTTATGTTTGAGCAATCTTGTGTATTTAGCCATCTTGTGTATCGTAATATATATTCAGTGTATCACACATATATATATATATATATTCAGTATATATATATATATATATATATATATATATATATATATATATATATATATACCTGTAGTTCTTCTTTCTATATTAGGTTATTTATAATAATCAATGTAGTATTTCAGATTACTACTATGTATACTACTATGACTTTTGACAAGTTATATTGTATAGTCATGCATATTTTCTACCGTTTTAGGTTATTTTTCATGTAAATAAAAGAGAGTTATATTTGTTATAAATTGATTAGTTTGTTGATTTTTCTATGTTATTTTGCAAGAAAAATATTATCATTTATTAATTAACGATACGACTTTTTTGAAAGAGACAATTTTTAACCAGATAAACGCATTTGATTTTATCAAATTCAAATAAAACTGAATTTTAATTTATACAAATTATTTACAATAATTATCTATATTAAAGTTTGATCTAATTTTGAAAAAAATTGATATTAATTGAGAATAGCTCTAAAAAATATGAGATACATGTAAAATGCACAATATAATATATGTAAGTCAAATTTCAATAAACTATATAAAATATTAAAATCAAAGTATTCAGAGGTATGACCTAATAGTCAATAAATAAACTTTTTATCATTTATTTTAGCTTTAAATTAATTTAATATTTTAAATTTTAATATTAAAAAATAACATTAAAAATATTATAAATTATAATTCTATTCATCAAATTAATATGATTAATTAAAAAATAGATGAACCAATTTCACATTTTCTCTCACCAACCCCCACATCAAGTTGAGCTACCCACTCTTTGAATTTTCCAATATGTTTACCAAACTAACTATATAATTATAAAGCCCTCAATTTTGAACACCCAAATCAAGATTCATCACATTTTTGGTTTCTCTACTCTTGTTGGGTTTTTTTTTTGTATCCATAAATGGGTAGTGAAACTAAGGTTTATACTTTGGCAGAAGTAGCCCCCCACAACAATGCCAAAGATTGTTGGCTTGTGATTAGTGACAAGGTATTAATCTTTCTAATCTCTGTTATTTACCTTTATCCCTCCACCTTTTTTTGCCTTTTATTTAGTGGGGTTGCTGATTTTTGTGTTTGTTTGTTGAAATATATGTTAAAGATTCAATTTTTGGGTCTTTGTTGGGGGAAACTTATAGTCTTTATGATCTCTGTAATGACCTTTGAGCCTTTGATTTACTGGGGTTGCTGTTTCTTGTGGTTTTTGTTCAAATATATGTTAAAGATTCAATTTTTGGGTCTTTTGTTAGGGGAAACTTATAGTCTTTTTGATATTTGTGATTACCTTTTGACCTTTAGTCTAGTGGGGTAGCTGATTTTTTGTGTTTTTTGGTTCAAATATATGTTAAAGATTCAATTTTTTGGTCTTTATTAGTGGGAAGCTTATAGTGTTTGTGATCTCTGTAATTACCTTTGTGCTTTTAATTTACTAGGGGTTGCTGTTTCTTGTGTTTTTTGTTTGTTCAATTATGTTAAAGATTCAATTTTTGGTTTTTATAAGGGGAAACTTATAGTCTCTGTGAATTCTGTAATTACCTTTTTGCCTTTATTTTACTGGGGTTGCTGTTTCTTGTGCCTTCTTTTGTTCAACTAGAAGTGTTAAAGATTCAAATTTTTGGTCTTTACTAGGGGAAACTTATCGTCTTTCTGATCTCTGTAATTACCTTTTTGCCTTTAGTTTACTGGAGTTGCTGTTTCTTGTGTTTTCTTTGCTCAAATATGTGGTAAACATTCAGTTTTTTGGTCTTTATTAGGGGCAATGGTGCCTCTCTACCGTCACAAGATAGGCGACAGCGGCATACACACTACCCTCCCCAGACCCAAATTGTAGGATTGCAGTAGGTGTGCTGTTGTTGTGGCAACAACAGTGGATGTAGAGCTAGTTTATGGATTCATGGGCATCAACGTCTTTTGCTTAGACCCTGTATTTCTATTAAGAAATTCATAAACTATATATAAGTATGTGATTGTGAACCCAATTGTGATTGTATATAAACTTGAGGTCGTGGCAGGAACTCATAAACTTCAAATTTTGGATTTGCTTCTGAGTGACAATGTATAGGTATAGTCTTTGTGATCTTTGTAACTGCCTTTCTTTCTCCACCCCTTTCTGATGTCATTTGCTGGGGTTGATGTTTTCTTGTGCTTTTCTTCACAAATAATATGTTAAAGATTCAATCTTTGGGTCTTTATCAGTGGCAATATATAGTCTTGGTGATATCTGTAATGACCTTTTTGCCTCTACGCCTTTTGACGTAAATCAACTGGACTTAGTTGAAAAAAATGGAACATTTTGTGTTTGCTAAAGTTTTTACCCATTGTCACATGAGCTGGTTGCTGTGATTAACTTGTTTGGTGCTTTTGTGATTAATTTCACGATAAATAGCAAGATCGTATTAATTCCTTTGTGGGAATAACTACGTATATTGCAGGTTTATATCATACAATCCCACCGTTTTTGAAGCTTTAGGTTCTTCTTCAAATTGTCTAATACTTGATTTTTGTGAATTTTAGTGTTTGTTCATGTTAGCATGATGTGACATTATTGACATTTTTAAGTGCTGAGATCGGTGCTTTTCATCTTATAGATATTTTGTTGGTGGGTCGTTGTTGTCTGTGGGGTGTGTCTATGTCTTAAATTCAACTTATCTCGGCTTGTTTCAGCATGAATTTGATGCAGTCTTGGTGAATAATTATCAACCTAGATGATGAAAATTCGTTGGTTCATTGTTATGGTTTATCTCTAAATGTTTATGTGGACGAGTAGAGGAATTTCTCAGTATGGAACTATGGTTGGGAACTACAATTTAGACTGATGCAAATATCAGGGCTCAAAACGGTTAAAAGTCATTGCTCTTTTGGTACTAACTACATAGATAATTCAGGTTTCTGGACTTTGGATTTATTAAGTCGTACCTTTTACATAAAATGTGACTTACCGCTAGAAAAGGCTAGTATCCCGTTGTGGTTATGATATAGTTTGTTCTTTTGAAACTTTTCCAAAGAAAGTTATAATCTTGTAAAGGGTGATCCGGTGCACAAAACATCCCCCGTTAAAAGGTCTGGGGGAAGGATCGTACTCAATGGGTGTGATGTAGACAAAATGGCATGGTGGCAGAACACGGTGAATTGCTATTCTGCACCTCCCCTCTGTTGTCATAGTCCACATTGTCCTTCCGAAGCATAACTGCTTTCCTGCAAATCTGTGATATTATAACTTCGTCTAATAGAATTAGAAAGTTTTCCTGAGAGCGTAACCTTTTCTCCTCCTAATAAAACTAGAAAACTTTATTCTTCTTGTTGGTTTGTAATTTCTTAGTTAAGTCGACATGCTACAACATTTCAGAGGTCAGCTACGTTAAATGGCCTGAGACATCACCCTCGTTAAATCTTTTATTTGTTAAAGTTAATTATACGAAAAATGATTTTAAGTGGAGTAAGTATGCAGACTGACAATCATCTTTCTCCCCTTTTTTTGTGGTTTTGTGTTTTCAATCTTTCTTGTGCTAATTGAATAACCAGGAAGTATGGCATTCGAGGTTCATTGACTGATATCGATCTTTTATGTGATAGGTGTATGATGTGACGAAATTCTTGGATGATCACCCTGGTGGTGACGAGGTTTTATTGGCCGCAACTGGTAAATTTACTTTGACCATCTTTTTCCTACCAAAACCATACTCCGTAATATCTAAGTTTTTTCTCAAGTCGTGCTCACGTTCGTTATATGTTTCAATAGTACTTCCTTTGTCAATTTGGACATAGATTCTTTTAAGTTTTTTAGACAGTCAAAAAGAATAACTTAAATGTTCGACTCTTAAAACCTAAAAGGTGCCACATAAATTGTAAAGTTTAAGAACATCCCTGACTCTGGATCGTGCTGCAATCAAGACTCGACACTGAGTATCCAATAGAAATCGCTATGTCTAGCTCGGACAATCTCATATATAAAGAGCATTAACTCACTGACTCTAAATTCTGGATTTCCAGTGGAGAGTCTTTGAAAAATGTGATGTTTTAAGCTTGTTAAACTCTTTAGACGACAACGGTCTATGGACTCCTGATGGTGATTTGTGCAGGAAAGGATGCAACTGATGATTTTGAGGATGTCGGCCACAGCAGCAGTGCTCGAGCAATGTTGGACGAGTACTACATAGGGGATATTGATGCAGCAACCATCCCGAATAAAAAGCAGTACACTCCTCCCAATCAGCCTCATTACAACCAGGACAAGACATCCGAGTTCGTAATCAAGCTCCTCCAGTTCTTAGTTCCCCTGATCATTTTGGGCGTAGCTGTTGGCATCCGCTTCTACACCAAACAACAATCCGCTTGAAGATTGAGTGCAAAGGTTAATTCATAATAAGAGTCCGAATTTGCTAGCTGTGACCCTCGATACCAGAAAATCATCAAAATTTACTTCTTAGACTTCATATAGTCATTTGTTCTTGTTGTAATAGATCATTGATTCGTCCTTATAGAGGCGGATTCAAGATTTTAAACTTGAGACGTTCAACATTTTAAGGTTCTTAGATTTGAAGTCAATGTAATTTCAGAATTATGAGTTCGAAATTTGATATTTGTTGAAATTTTAGTGGCTTCACACGCCACATGTACTTGCATATCTATACCCCGTGTTGAAACTACTGAGTTCAGTCAAATCTATTAGACGAAGGTTGTTTCAACTACTATGTTGCTTGAATTCCTCAAAAACACATGTCAGGGTCCTCCGATGGGGGATTCAACATAGATTAGAGAGTCCGAGCAACATAGATGTTGAGACTCCCAAGTTTGCAAGGTGGATCTAGGGCGAGTTCTGTGAGCTCAACTAAATCCATTGCTTTCAGCTTGAACTATGTATACATATGCAAAAATGAAAATTGAACGCGTCTCACTCATAAAATCTCTGTAGCCTTATCTATACAAGATTTCGAAGAAAAACAGGGATTGTGGGATAGAACAAGGATTACAAGCAAACACATTGTTCGTGTAACATCGATAGTCATGTTCTATCAGTTATCTTAGACTCAGTTCTTTCTGAGTGCCTCGAGGGAGAACTATTAGACTCCCTTGAAGAACTATGTCCGAAAATGTTGAACTTTTTGCCAATCCTTTTCGAGAAAGATTTCATGAATCTTCGCGAGCTGGATTTCTGCATATCTCTCTTCATACAAACATGGTCTTTTTCCAAGTCATTCAATCTCATCCTCATCCGTGCTAGCTCAAGTTTTAGCTCCCTGTTTTCTCGTCTCAACGAGGCATAATTGTCCCTCGGAGACATTGCTGCACTAAGAGCACCACTGTTTATCCTCCAAGACTGGTGCATTGGCTTAATGTCATCATCAGGATATGAGCAAAACAAGGCGTTTCTTAGCCTCAGTTGCTCGAAATAGAGAACTTGAACGATTGATTGGAGAGGTAGACGTTCGTTCTGTGCAGCATGTGCACCAGCTTCTTGTGAGAGTTTCTGGAAATCGATTGATTTGCATAGTCTCCTCTTGTCTGGTTCTGATAAAGTTGGATGAGCCTGGAAATGGGAATTCATGAATAATTAGAAATCACTAAGTTGGATCTTATAAAGTTGGATGAGTCTTCATTATGAAGACTGTTGCTCGGACTCTCCAAAAAATATCATCAGGCACGTGATGGATCCTCCAAAAGTAGTGCATTTTTCGAGGATTCAGACAGGTGCAGCAACATTTTGAGAGAGTCCATGCAACATGTTATGAAGGATTTAGGGCTCTCATTCAGACCATCAAAACTTTTTCAAGCATATATCAATGAAGTTGGAGAATACATACTTTGAGGTAAACGTCAATAGCGCGATAGAGTCCATCATGTAGAGTACGCGCGTGTGCTGGTAATGTTTCTGCAATAGCAATGAACTTGTTCAGCTTTAGATTTGCATCTGGTGCAATTTCTGCTAAGTAGTTGTCAACCAGCTTTGATACTTTGAACAATGCAGTTTGTGATGGTGTAGCAGTAGGGCTATCGGATTCAAAAACCGATACATCTTCCATCTCATCATCGCTATCGCCTTCCTGCTGTGAAAAGTTAACCAAGATCCTATGCACTGTGTCAACATCAAACAATGTATCACCAGCATGGCGAAATGAAGGGATCAGTATGTCATCCAGAGTTGCTATATCCAACTGAGATCCTATCCGCCTCTCGAGATCGAGCCTACAAGCAGCATTGCAGTCTAGCATCACAGCGCTGCGCAGCAATCCAAACAGAAAGCTCAAGGGAACGACGAATTTCTCAACAGGCATCAGGCTGACAATCGTCTCAACCACGAGTTTCTCTTTTGAACCAGAATTGGACTTCTGTATCAGCTCCTTCTGTGCATAGCTTACTAGTGATGCTGCAATACTCTCAGGCCTAACACCGCGAAATTTCATTGCAGTTATGACACGTTGGTACAAGTCGATACGAAGAACAGAAAGATCCTCAATCCACCAATCCCCTTCACAGTTGGCTTGTTTACTCATATGCAACCTCCCTGAGCTACTGTACTCCAAACGCGAGAAACTTGAAGCGATCTGCTCAACACAAGCTTTCGAGGCTACAGCATCGATACATCTACTGACGATTTTCAACTCATCAGCAAGGGGGAGTAAGTTTTCACATTGTCTCAAGACTTCAACACACATTTCAAGATTCTTGCAGACAATGCTGTCAAGATACTCTTCAGCCCTCGAACCAAGGTTGTTTTTCGAGTGATCCTCTGACATCTCGAGGTACTCGGATACACAGCAGAGTTGAGCAACATTTGATGATGTGATCTCAAAGTTGACACCATAGCAGAATTTGGCTGCTAGTTCAAATGATTCAGATCCACCTGGTAAACTAACAAGCTCAATTTTTGATATATCAGAATCTCTATGCTCTGCTACAAGCCTCCGAATTCGTCCACTTCGCGAGACAAGGGGAAACTGAAATCATAAATTCTCATACGTTAAGGAATTTCTACTACATTATGGTCCCTGAAATTGCTCATATGAATGAAAAACTGAAAAATTTTGAACATTAATATTAGAGGAGACTCTGTATCAGGTATCTTTCTGCTGTGATATAAATCAACAAGTGGTTCCGAGTAGGGTAGAGTATATGCAGACGACAGGGTGTTTCCGATAGGACCCCGACTTGGAATAAAAGGCATTTCAAAGCAGTTTGAGAAAACAACAAATAACAACATATTCAGTGGAATCATACAAGTGGGGTCTGGAAAAGGTAGAAATTTATGCATGTTATTTCTGGAAAACCCTCGTCTCAAAAAATGCAAGCAGTAATAATGCGAAATGGAAAACGTTATACAACTTACAGCAGAAAGAACAGTAACAACAGTGAAATAATGTGATAAAACAAAGCATAAACAAACACACGTGATAATCAAAATCGAAGAATAAAAACTTCGAGAGTATTGCTAATACTATTGGTAAGAAAGTAGGTACAAGTACGACCACAACCAATTCTGCAGGAAAGCAATAGAACGTTCAACTAGCAACTAACCTTTTTTCTCTAATCTGCGCCCTCCAAACCCTCCTCCCCAAATAGACTTGGGATTCTTGAAAGGGATTCATTGAAAAATTACTTTGTAATGAACAAGGTCAACATAGTTTCTTCGGATGTTTACTTCTTTATATTTTGAAAATGAAAATTCTGATTCCGCCACTGCTAATATATTAGAAGTCAAGTCCATTTGAAACCATCATTTTTACCATATATCATAGATGTATATGTGAAAACTTTGAAAATGTAGTATAAATATCAAGTCTTGAAACTCAATATTTCAAACGACTCAAAAACCTACAACACATCAAGTTTAAATACTGAATTTGCCTCGGATTCGTGACGAGAATTGAGAGGCTTACCTTGTGCAATAAAAATATAGCACCATCCACTTCTATTGTTATATCACTAGGAACATCTCTAAATACCCTGTAAAACAAGTAAAAATAACCAATTAGCCAAAATAAATAAATAATTTTTTTTATGAAAATTCGTAGGTTATAACTTATATACACTGACAATATAAACTCACATAAATGACCTATTACAACACGTAAAACTATACTCATTGCATAAATTCTTTTACACTGTCAATGTATATATTAACACGAACCATTCGTTGTATCTTTGCCTTGAAGAAGACTTGGTTAGAGACATTTGATGGTGATGGTGGTGCTTGTCCATGGCCATGGTGATAGAACTAAAAAGATTATTTGAATTTTTAGAGAAAATTAAGAAGAAAGAAGAATGTGAAAAGGTTGTCAAAGAAAACAAGAAGAAAATAAGAGACAAAAACACAAGTAGGAGATTTTGTTGTTGTTTGGTTGAGTAGTATTTTGGCCATTTTTTGTCAAAACTTTGGCTTTTGTTTTCAAAAATCATAGATTGCATTTGTCTAAAGTAACGACCCTCTCTTGTGGGACATGTTTTTATTAGTAAAAAATAATAAAGGGATTTATTAAAGAATTTATACTATATATATATATATATAGTGACGGAGTCAAAATTTTCTTTAAGATGATTCAAAATTTTAAGAAGTAAACATACGAACTAATCAAAAGGGGGTTCAATATCTATTATATATACATAAAAAATACTTTTACCATTGCCAAAAAATGTTCGAATGAACCCCTTAATTACTATGTGACTCCACTACTATATATATATTGTCAGTGTAAAACTTATTTTATAGATAATTAAACCTTATCAAAACCTAAAATTTATAATCTTCAAAATAGTTTAAGTTACATATATTAGTGTTTGTTAACAGTACAAGATTAATCAAAAGATATCTATGTAAGAATCTTGAAAATAAGATAGATTACATGTTATAACATATAACTTAAACTTAACTGATAATAAGACAAATTGCTTAAGCAGATAAAAATGATCTGATAGAGTAAAATTTCTTTTATTGAACAAATATATTTAACTTAAACTCTATTAATTTTATGTGGTATATTATAGTGTAAATATTTTTTCACACCATATGATTGTATTCGGTACGAAGAAAAATATTTTATGAGGTATTAGGTTTTAAGTTCAATACATAAGAAAAAAATATTATTATAAAAGTATTTGTATATCATCTTGACAAATAATTTAAAAGAGTCGGGAATTCAAATAGAGATAAAGATAAAGTATGTTAAAAGCTGAACAAGATATAATCAATATGAAATGTCATTTTTCTCGAAAAACTTTTTCTGTTATAAAAGAAATATTTTTCAAAATTTTTGATTAATATAAAAAAATTCAAAAATATTTTCAGTGTTCCCAATCACAAAATTTGGCTTTTAGTAGTCAATCACCTTTTCACATTGGCAATGTTTTTTTCTTTTTTTCTACACAAAAAGGCAAAATCAAGAAAAAGAAAAAGTAAAAAAAAATAAAAATAAAATAAAGGTGTGCACTTTTTAAAAATAATTTATCAAGATAATGATTATCCTTTACCCACCACATTGATCTCAAATCATATTTAGAAACAAATTTTGATGGGAGGGCCCAGAGTGTTTCCATTAATTAGAATATAATCAAAATTTTTGTTGACTTTAAAAAACTATGAAAATGATTGAACATGGTATAACAATTTTTTTTAAAAAAAGAAAAAAAAGAATGTAAAAATTTCCATCATGATTTTAACTTTTATTTATATAATTGATAGTATTTTATACAAAATATATTCTATCAAATCAACTAACATATGGTTTACAATTTAGAATCATTAATTGTTTTATTGTTTAATCACGAGTGTCTTATATTAAACTTATATTGTTACTTCATATTTAAAGATAATATACTTTTAAAAATAATGCAAAAGACATATTTATTTTAATTAATTAAAAATTAAATTCAAACTAACAATGGTGTAAAAATTTCCATCATGATTTAACTTTTTTTATATACTTTTATTTTATATAAAATATATTCTATCAAATCAACTAACATATGGTTTATTATTTAGAATCATCAATTGTTTTACTGTTTAATCATGTTTTATATTAAACCTATATCGTTACTTCATATTATCACCTTTAAAAATAAATCAAAAGATATATTTTAATTAACTAAAATAAATATATTGACTTCATTGACTTGAATCATATGTCACAAGAATCAAAAACAAAAATTCAGCATAATTAAATGATCAAAAGTACTATTATCCTTATGCCATTGGACCTCTTTTTCTCTAATAATATTTCCCTATAATAATTCTGTTTTTTTTTTCATGAAATTGATCTTTTAATTTATATTATATTATATTATATTATATTATATTATAACAATATTTCACTACTAACCGTGCTTATCGACAAGAATTATAGTGGAGTTATAAATACCTAAGTTGACAAAAATGCTGCTAATCCATATCAGATCCTTCAAAAATACACTATTTTAGAAGATTCGACGTGCATCCGTCGATATTTTTGAAGAGTCCTAATAACATAAATAAATACTCCCTTTATTTTTAACTAGAGATCTCGAAATCAAGTTCCCTACATATAAATTGTTTTTATTAGAAAACCTTTCATCCCTCAATATATTTTTTTTACGCGAATTCAAATTATAAAAATATTTGACATAGAGTAATTTTTTTTAAAAAAAAATGTGCTTAAATTAAAGGAAAAGTAACTACTTCTTGATCAATAAAGTCAAAGTCAATGATCAGATTCAGACTTTATGAACACAAGCATGCTCAATAAAGCCATAAATGTACTTGTTTGATTTTTTTTCTCCCTTGGATTCCATATTTTATTTGATATTTCTTTGAGACTCCATTAATTTTAATTCATTTCAAAAATTTATTATGCGTTAAATTTGGAGCAAAGCAAAAAAAAAAAAGGGGTATGATTTCATCAAAATACAATAATTTTCATCAAAAAATTGTGATAGGGACGCAATTTTTGTCATTGCTCATCCATAATTCATTAAATTAAAATAATAATTTATTTTATAGATCGACATATTATTATTTTTAATATATGAAAATGAAATAGTATCTAATATCACGGGGAATAAATTGGGATGAGAAAAAATTTGATCTGTTTCTAGATTCAATTTGACTAAATATAATGTGTTAATAATTATTTATTAAATAAATACAAAATATGTGTATTTATATGAAAATCTCAAAACTCTTAAAGTGCACAATTATTTAAGTGTAAGTAAAAAATTCTTCTTTAATTTTAATAACAATCTGTATCTAAACTCTTCTATAGTATTTTAGTAGAATTATTAGAGCTAAAGTTAAAGCTTTTTATAACATTATCGTTTATCTACATATAATATTATTATAAAAATATTTAATATTATAAAAAAGAATAATGAATTTAATCAAATAAAAACATCAACCCTAAAGAAGATTTAGAAGATGAGTGGGTGTATATATATATATATAATCATTTACGCATGCTCTTATAAAGTTTTTTTTTTCTGGTTAATATTCCCCTAAAAGTTCAAAACCTTTTGAATTAAGTCCTCATATTTATAGGTATACTTAAAATATAAATTTTAATTTATAATATTTGTATTATTAATCCATTAAATATTTATATATTTAATACTTCTTTTTAGATTAATAGTACAATTATTTTAAATATTATCATTGTAGTTTAACTTGTCCAATAAGTTACTTAGGATTTATTTTAGATTGTTGATTATTTTTATAAAATAAAATTATGAAATTATTTTGTTAAATGATCTAATTATATAGTTATTTTACATATTGTTCAAATTCAGTTCTACTCGTTATAACCTCTATTTTAAGCAACGACATTCAAAAAAGTAAGCACTAAAAATATCTTTAACATTTCTTTTACAAAAATAATAAAGTAAATCTTTTTTCATATTTCCAACTTTGTGATTACAACTTTTACTGTTGTTTTAACTGATTGATGTGGTAGCATGCCTACAATCATTGTTCATGTATTACATCCAATTAAAATATAAAAAAATGGAAGTCATTATATTTATAGGTATAGAGTACTCTATAGACTAGCTAATTGTGTTATCATTAATTAGACTATAAACCTTATCATTAAGCTTAATAATTTCAACTTAATTAATTCTTCAATAATCTAGGGATTAATTATCTCTTTTATTGATGTTTATGGCATGTATATCACTTCCTCGACGTATTTCCTTATTCATCTATTATGATATGATAAAAGAGTAACATTTCGATGAAAAAGAAAGAATATATATTTTTATATTTGAAAATAATTTTTAGTTAATATCTCGAATGATATCACTTTCAACCTTTTTTAGGCGGTTTATTCAGTTTTTTGTGTGAGTCAATAAATTTTTTGGTGAATTAATTTTTGAGTCTTTTTTTTTTTTGCAAAATATTTAAAGAATTCTTCGTAATGACCTAAAAAAATAGTACAAATAGTATTAGTATGGCTTTTGGTCTATTTTTTTTCGAGACCTTTACAAAATCGTCTGTAATTATTTAGGATAATTCCAATAGCATCAGCCTGATCTATGCCACCTTTTTTTTTTTTTTTATCATTTAGGGACTGCACAACAGAAATTAGACAATTTTCTCTTGTTATCGTGTGTGTTAGCTCATGAATCTTTTGGTGATATACCTTTCGGTTAATTTATTTTTGAAACTTTTATTGAATCTCCGCACCAACCTCGAGAAGAATTTCAATGGTTTCAACCTGATTCATGTGACTTTTTTAGCATTTAGGAGCGGCTCAATAGGAATTACATGATTTTCTCTGTTTTTCGTATGTGTGAGATCACATATTATTTGGATTCCGATTGTCCAGGTCGGTTTTTCAAGAAAACTTTACGAAATCATTCGTAATGAGGCCGCGAATAATTTCAGTAGACTCTGTATGATTTTTATGGCGTTCCAGAGCATTTTAGGGGTCACGCAATAGGAATGAGGTGATTTTCTCCATTTTTTGTGTGTGTTAGTCCACAAATTTTTTAGGTGCTGAGGTTCGGAGTAATTTTTTGAAAAAACTTTACGAAATCATCTGTAACGAGGCTAGGAACAATTCCAGTAGGCTCCAGATTATTAGTATGACGTTTATGAGTATTTTAGGGGACACTCAATATAAATTAGGCAATTTTCTTCATTTTCGTATGTGTTAGCCCACCGATTTCTTAGATGCCAAGGGTCTGGCTCTATTTTTTCGAAAAAGCTTTATCAGAACTGTCAATAATAATGTCGTAAATAATTCCAATAAGGTTTGAGTGATTTTATGGCGTTTAGCAGTATTTTAGAGGCTATACATTAGGAATTAACACACACACTTTTTTAGGTGCTGGGTTTCATATTAATTTTCTCGAAAGACTTTTATGAATTTGTCCATAATGAGGCCGTAGATAATTTCAGTACGCTTTGGGTGATTTTTATGATGTTTGATAGCATTTTAGGGGCCATACAACAAGAATTAACATTTTTTTTTATTTTTTTGTGTGGTAACCCACAGATTTTTAAGGTGCCAGGTGTTCGGGTCATTTTTTTGGAAAAACCTTAAGAAGTTGTCCCTGATGAGGCCGTGAATAATTTCAATTGGCTCCGGATGATTTTACAATATTTAGAAGGATTTTACAGGTCACTCAATAGGAATTAGGCGACATTCTCCATTTTTCTTGTGTGTTAGACCACAAATTTTTTAGGTGTCAAAATTTCAGGTTGATTTTTCTAGAAAACTTTACATAATTGTCCATAACAAGGTTGTGAATAATTCCAGCTTTGAGTGATTTTTACGATGCTTAGGAGCATTTTTGGGATCACACAATAGGACTTATACGATTTTTTTCTATTTTTTTATGTGTTAGCCCACACATATTTTAGATGCCGGGTGCACCGATAGATTTTTTCAAAAAAGAAAATTTCAAAACCATTCGTAACAAGGCTGTGAATAATTTCAGTAGGCTCTAGGTGATTATTACAACATTTAGGAATATTTTAGCGACAACACAATATAACACAAACAAAAAATAGAGAAAATTGTCTAATTCCTGTTGTGTGATAACTAAAATGCTCCTAAACGTTATAAAAATTACCCTGAGCTTATCGAAATTATTCACGGCCTCATTACAGAAGGTTTCAGAATTTTTTTCCTGAAAAATCAACTCAAATCCCAAGCACCAAAAAGTTCTATGGGCTAATACACACAAAAAAATAGAAAAAATAGCGTAAACCGTGTCAGGGGTTCGGGTCAATTTTTTTGAAAAAACTTTATGGAATCAACCGCGAGAGGCAGTGAATAATTCCATTAGGCTACGGGTGATTTTTCTGACAGTTTGAAGCATTTTATGGGACACACAACAAAATTTAAGTGATTTTTTTCATTTTTTATGTGTGTTATTCCACAGATTTTTTAGGTGTCGGAGTTTGAGTTGATTTTTCTGGGAAAACTTTATGAAAACGTTCATAACAAGGCCCTAAATAATTCTAGTAGGCTCTAGATGATTTTTACTGTGTTTAGGAGTATTTTAACGACTACGCAACAAAACTTACGCAATTTTTTTTATTTTTTGTGTATGTTAGCCCACAAATTTTGTGAGGTGCCTGAATATATACATTGATGGCACTTTCTCTTCCGTCTTGATATTAACTATCATAGTATACATATACTTCATGGCATCAAACACATAAGAAACATTAAAAGTAGGAGGTGTGAAAGTAAAGAAATGATTGCTTGTAAATATTTTGTTTTTTTGAATTATAAATGTTATTTTCTCGCTCCCTTTTTTAGGAGGTGGAGGTGGAGGTGGAGGGAATGGGCTTATATGGTGATATTTATTTGGCGTATTAACGTGTATATACCTTGTTTAGATAAAATTAGTATATTTTTAATCAAATATTTATAGCAAACAAAACCTAAAACAAAAATTGTAGTTGATTCTCCACATAAAGGGAAGTAAAAACGATTTTGTTCACCTACATCATTTATATATATCATGTATAAATTCTGTTAAATAACTGTTATATGATAAGTTATACAAGTTTTATAACATATACACATTATGATATACTTTGTCAAATAAGAAATATATAGTTTGTTATACAAGTTTTATAACAGATGTATGCTTATTAGTGCTGAGGCAGAGTCTTGGTTTAGTTTAGTTTTAAGTAGATATCAAAAAGAAAAGGAAATTTATATATATATATATATATAAATTATCAAAAAAATAATCAAAGAGAATTTTTCAAAAACAACTGATATTTAAAATATAATAAGGCAAAAATAGCTATAGTTTGCTAAAATTATAATTTGTAACTACATATTATTATAGGAGAAGCAAGCGCAAGAGGGTAGAGAGTGGAGAAAGACGAATTGTATATGTATATTTGTCAAATTATATATATATATATATATATATATATTTGTATATCTGATAAGCTAAATTGGGATAGGGAGGAGAGAGGCAAACAAGATCGAGAGAGGTAGGAGAGAGGCGAGCGAGAGAGGAAAGAGAGTGGAGAGAGGCTAATTGTATATATATATATCTGTCAAATTGCATATATATGTCAAATTGCATATATATGTCTGTCAAATAATTGTATATATGCAGCTAGTATACATATGTATTTGTAAATCTAGCATGAGATTGTAGAGAGAGAGAGAGGAGAGGGGTGAGAGAGAGGAAGAGAAGAAAGAGAAAATAGCAATAAAGCGCTAAATATAGCTATAAATTGTAATTTTTATAAACTATAATGATATAATATAAATACATATCATATGTTTGCCTGATTAGGTAATTTACCCTAGAAAGAATAGCCTAAGAAGGTCATGGGCTCAATCGAGCTGGCCCAAGCTCATTAATCCATTTTTGCTTCCTCAGTTTTTTTAGTTTTAATTTTTTTTTTAAAAACTCATTTCATTTGTGTGTTTTTTTTTCTTCAGATTTTTAATAAGAAATTCCTCGGTATTGTTTAAATATGTATCAATATTGTATAAATTGTGTATAGGTAGTACATAAACATGTATATATAATGTACAAATAGTTATGTAGTATATATGTAATATATAAATAATAGTAGTGTACATCTAATAAATAGATATTGTATAAATATGTATAATCATGTATCGATATTATATAAATAATTATGTAATGTATAGATATTTATTTGATTATCATGTATTTCACCTTATTAAATAAAAAAATAATAAAATGACATAAATATAATTGTACGAGTTAGATGTATATTTGAATATTTTATTCATTTTACCAACACTAGATGCAACAATATATGCACATCACAATAATTTTTTAAAAAATATTAAGGGACACTAAATTGTGCAATAATAAAATGAAATTTTGTACAATTTATTTTGTCATTCAAATTGGGGACCATGAATTATTGTGTTCCTTACATAATCATGTGACCTCACAAAATTTTTAAATATTTTGATTTTCTTTTCTTTATTTTAACCTAAAATCCATCTCAATAACAATTGTATGATATAAAATTTTAAAATGAATTTCATAGTCACATTGACCCCATTGTTGATCTCACCTCATTTAAAAAGTACAGAATTTCCAAATTAATTAATCAAACAATTCATCATTAAGAAAAAAAAACAAAATATATTTTGTCTTATTATTTTTATTACTCTTATATTACCCAATAAATCCTATAATTTTATAAAATTAAATAGTAGTCCACCCAACTTACATACAATTTACGTCTAACCTTATATTATATATAATAAAATCTGATTAAAACATACTACCTGCATACAATTATGTCATTAAGTGTTGTTATATTTTGTATTTAAATAAAACTACCATGATGAATGATAATCTTAAATATATTTATTCAGATTAAAATTTTTTATTCCACTCATCTCAAATTATGTGTTCTGATTTCTAAAAATAGTTATCTCAAATTATTTGTTATTTTTGAAATTCTTGAAATTCAAGATAAAATTGATTATTGTTTGAGATAATTACAGTGCATGACCTTTCGGCTAAAATAATTATTAAAAAATCAGTCATTCACTGTATAAACATGTATAGTTAATGTATATTTCATGTATAATCAAACTATATTTAGTTTTTGAATGTATCATAATGTATATTTAGTGCATAGCACATGTATACGTATTCTACATTGTATAGTTAGTGTGTACTTTTATAACTTTTGGCAAATTATATTGCATAGTCATGTATATTTTTTCTATAATTTTTGACTATTTTGTAACACCCCGTAACATTTCTAAAACTCCTCTAAAATACATCGTGCGCACAACGTTTCTTCCCAAGCTCTGATGAAAAATTCGAGACTAGATTTGTGATCAATGCGAAAAACTGAGTGGGAAAATGGTCTCGACTCGACTTTAACTCGAAAAAACGTAAATTATTTTTTTCAAAGAAAGGCAAAAACAGTGGGGTTTCCGCGCCCCTTCCGCGACGCGGAGAGGACGCAAAACCACACTTGGGTTCTTTCCGAAAATATTTACAAAAACTGAAATTTTTGCGAAAAAGTGTAAAATTACGCACTAGTGCATGGGGAAACTGTTTTTTTCTTTTAATTCGGGAAGGACAATTTCATCCTTTTCGATATATTTTTATATCCCCAATACGATTTTAAAACGTATTTTCGTACAAAAGGATTTTAAACCTGTAAATCTTCTAAGGTTTTTATGCTAATTCTAAGAGAGAAGAAGGAGAGACAAGTGAGGATTTCCAGAGGAGATTCGAAATTTCTTGAAGATTCGTCATTCCCAGGTATGTAAAGACTACCCAAAAGCATGAAATTGATCTTCCATGTGCCAATGTAGACTTAGGATGAAAAATTCTTGTCTACAAGTCTTGATTTATGATTTCTTGAAAGGTCTTGAATAATTGCTTTAAATTCTTAGATATTATCTTGAGTTCTTGTTTTCATTCTTTAAACTATAATTTCGTATCCTAAATTGATGATCATCATATTTAAAGTTTACTGTATATTTACATTATTATGTGATTGTGATTTAACCCTTGAAATTTCTCTCTGTAAAGACTTGAATAATTAAACTTAGGGGGATGTCTAGAGCCTTGAATGTCTGAATGTAATGTCTAACTGAGTCTGAGTCCTGAGGTGAGTGTGTTGATGATTGTGATAGCTGAAATTATCATTGATAGAGTTGAATGAGTATATTTCCCTTAAATTGGGTAGATAGTCTTGCCCGTAGAGGTTTAGTGATGAGAGTTCTTGACAGATTGATAGATTTATGGGCATGTTGAGTCCTGGGAGGAGTATTAACACCGAAATGGGTAAGATGTGAGTCCCACTCGAACCCATTAACTACGTGGCCAGCGTAAGATAGGATTGGACCGTGAAAGCCGATGTTTTCTTTGTCCCAAAAGAGGACTTGACAGATTTTTGGATCCATTGACAAACTCGTCCTTTACCCCGGCAAGGTACTGGACGGATGTAGCAACAACATCTTTTCATTGTATCACTATCGGCTCATAGGTAGTGGTTGTCGGTTATAGAAACTTCCAGATAGGTTTCATGATGATAGAACTCCAATGTGATGTGAATGTTTGATGGATAGTGAGGTGATAGAATCTTGTTCTTGACACTGAGGTGAGGCTGAGAGATTGAGGGCTTATTGCATATTGTTTCCCTTTTTCTTTAGCCCGTTTTACATACAGTACATTTCACGTACTAACGTCCCTTTGCCGCTGCATCGTTTAATTATGCAAATACTATAGACCGAGGACTTCAGTAGCCCGATCATTGAGGTTCAGAGCTCTCCATTCGAGACAGTAGTGAGTTCTCCCTTGCATTCGGAGGATGCTTATTTTCTTGATTTGATAGTCTTTTACTTGATGTTTGGTAGTCATGGCCTGTCATGGTACCGTCTGAGAATATAGTATAGAGGCTTCATAGACATAGATGTTGATGTTGATGTCGGGGGTTCTTTTTCCCTCTTCCTTCCTTTATATTCAGACTTTTGTTATCTATTCTATTTCCTTATGATAGACTGATATTGATAGTATGAGCCCACAAATAGGATATCATTTATTTCATTTTGTTATTTTTCTTCCGCTAATGAATGGATTGAACGATGACAATGAGACTAGGTGGTTCGCTTGGGGGTTAGCAATGGTGTTTGAGTGCCAGTCACGTCTAGGGGACCCTCTCGGGACGTAACGAGGGCTATATTTGTTGTAAACAAATTAGTTTATTGTATGGATTTGAAGACTACAAATGCTTCAATTATGGGGCGATAACAAAAAAATAAAGTAAATATTTCAAGAAGAGACACTATATCTTAAAAAATAAATAAGAACAATATAGTCAAAACTTTCTAATTAATAGTCTTTTAAGGTACGTGTAAAATAGATATAAAAGCTATTATTTCAGACGAAAAGAATAATCGTTATTATTAGCTTCAAATCTTTGACAATTATATATTCAAACGTGTAATTATAACTGCTTATTCATAAAAGTTCATGATCTAAAAATATAAATGGCTTAAAGATACCATAATTAGATTCATAGCAAGTTTCTCGGAAATCCTTGTCTGTTTGATTTAGAATTATGAGACTTCCATTTTAATTTCAATGGAGAAAAAAGTATAAATATATATTTTTTTAATCATTTACTTAACTCTTAAGATTATCTGATAATTATGTTGATAAAAAAATAGATGAAACAATTATCATAATTGTCTGATAGCTAAGTTGGTACGCATGACAGAACTACTACTTCGCTGTAAAAAGTTTTTTCTTATACAAATTTAGACATTTTTTTTAAACATAACTTCAATAGGTGAAAGATATCACACAAAATTTATTTTTCAATATCGTTGACGGTCATCTTACCTGTCTCCTACGCTATGCTCTCAATTGGATCAATCGCTTTGTCATGAGTTATTGAATAGGTGTCCTATGGAATATGTTCATCTTCATCCCGCAGGAACTACAAGATCACCCCAAGGACACCTTCGACATTCAGGGGTCACAAACCAACCATAGAACCCCGTTTAATAAGTAAAAATTAAGTCACATCATTAAATTAAATCCTATTTAATTTACTAACTATCAATATAAAAGAAACAAGTCCTCTAACTTGCTCCTCAACTACTCCATCATCTATTATCAATCCCAAAATTTTGAAAATGGACATATCATCAAAAGATCAAATCAAAAAAATTATGTCTAAAGAAGAAGAAGATGTCCTAAGTGTTATGCAATTGCCAATTGGTTTAGCTCTAAACATGGTCTTGAAAGTCACTATGGAACTTGGCATATTTGATCTTTTGTCATCAGATACACAATTATCCTCTTCTCAAATTGCATCCAAAATTCCAACAAAAAACCCTCAAGCTCCAATTATGATTGAAAAGATTTTGAGTTTCCTTGCAAGCCAATCTTTATTGAAATTTAATCTTAGCAAAGAGGATGAAAATGGACCATTTTATAGTTTGACACCTTTGAGTAGAAATCTTGTCACCAATAAAGATGGGGTCTCAATTGTTCCAACATTTCTTCTCATTAATGACCAAGCCATGGTTAATTCTTGGTACAAAATTCAATTCTTTTATACTCTTTTCATCTCAATTTTTGCATTAGTATGTGAATTTTGACAATCAAACGAGTTTTTTTTTACCGTAATTCTTTTATATCTGTAATTCTTTTATACTCTTTTCATCTCAATTTATATATCAGTGTATGAATTTTAAAAATTAGATGAATATTCTTTTGATCGTAATTTTTTCATGTCTTTTAAATATTTTAAATTTTTAATTACTGTGGCTTATAATATTTTTGCCGCTAGTTTAAAATATGTCAATTTAAATGTTATATGCTCAATTTTTATGATCAAAATTAAATAATTTGACTCTCAAAATTTGAATCATAATATGTAAATTGGGAACTTATCTTTATATTTAACATGGTATAGTGTAAAGATAAACAAAATTATTTTTCATGTTATTAATCTCACTCTTTTGTGGTAGATTACCTAGGTGGAAATATTATTTTATTATATTGGATTTATAACATAAAAGTATTTCATACTATTAGAACCTTCAAACTATATATTATTTATTGTTTTTATATAAATTCTCATGTTTCTCTTTTTTTTTTCTTTTAAAGATGGTGATGTATAGAAACTTAACTCATATTTAAATATGCGTCTTCTTCATGGTCATATTCATCAATAACGCAAATTGATTTTAATATTTTCCAAAAGATTTGATATATAATATTTATATTTTATACATATTTATTATATATTTCTCTAGCTGATATAATTATTTTTTATCAAATAACTAACTGACTCTACTTGTGGGATTTCATTAGGTAAATTGTTATTTATTTTTATCGAGCAACTAACTATTTTGTTTTGTAAGTGATGTGATTAAATAAATATCGATTGAACTGTTGATACATAAAACTTAAAACTTTTTCTCTCTAATTTGTAAGGTTTTACTTGAAGGATGCAATTCTTGAAGGAGAAATACCATTTAACAAAGCCCATGGAATGGGTGTATTTGAATATCATGAAAAAAGTAGTAGATTTGCTAAGGTAACTAACAAATCTACACAAACTTTGAACAAGATAACCATAACTAAAATTCTTGAATCCTACAATGGCTTTCAAGAAGTAAAAAGATTGGTTGATGTTGGAGGTGCCCTTGGTTCAACAATGGCTTCTATAGTTTCAAAGTACCCTCATATTAAGGGTGTCAATTTTGATTTGCCACATGTCATCAAGGATGCTCCTACTTATCCAGGTATAATTTCTAAAACAGTCTCCGGCAGAAATGTAAAGTAAGTGGTGACATAGTATATACCATTTGTGGTTGGGTCCTTCGCCTAATCCTGCACATAGTATGAGCTTTAATGTACCAGACTTGTCTTTTTCCAATTTAGATGCATTTTAGCTTTTTTTTTTTTTACAAATTTTATAAGTTATTAACCACTTTTTTTGTTAGTTTATTAAAAAAATGTTTATGATAGAGTTTTATATTTCCTTCTTGTTAGGGGTTGAGCATGTTGGAGGAGATATGTTTCAAAGTGTTCCTCAAGGAGATGTAATCTTCATGAAAGTTAGTATTATTCCTTTTCAATTTAATCACGAAAATATTTATGACTTGTTTTATACAATATAAATTTTACTATCGAATCGTTTAAAGATAATAAATATAACTTAATATAATTGTCCATAATAAATGAAACTAATAACCCAATTATTTAAAGAATAAGGATAAACTTATCAAAAGGATTAATTTCTATCGAGGCAAAACGAAAGTGCACGCAAGATGACTAGAACCTCACTCTAATAAAACAAACTCAGACAAAATTAGACACATACAATTATTTTATTAAATATAAACATGGGACCTCTTATTAATATTTGACTTTCAGCCACTAATTTCATCGAGCCGCCCCTAACATAAACGTATTATAATGCAGCATGTAATCCATGATTGGGATGATAATGATTGCATAAAGATATTGAAGAATTGTTGGAAATCTTTACCTGATTATGGTAAAGTGGTGTTAGTTGAACATATAAAGCCAGATAATCCAGAAACAAATGATTTCTTTTCCAAGACTGCATTTTTTCTTGATGTGTTTTTGATGGTTCTTACTCCTGGAGGGAAAGAAAGAACAAAGGAAGAATTTGAAATTTTAGCAAAAAAATCTGGATTTTCTGGTTTTAAAGTTGTAAATTCTGCATATTTAACTTGGATTATGGAATTGTACAAGTGGTAACTTTGTTACATTTGTTAAAATAAGGGATGTTCTACCCCCGACCCCAACTTGTTACACATCATTTCATAATGTATCGTATTGTATTATATATAATTTTATATTGTATTGATTGTACTATTTAAATAGATTATACTGTTTCTCATCATCACATGATAATATTATACGACAGCAATTTGAAGAATAAGTTTGTAATAAATATTAGGAATGATGTTTTCTGGAAGAAGATGAGAATAACCTCTATCTGAAAAGTTCGACGAATCAAATCAAATGATATCAAAAACTCGATTAAATTGTTTCAAACGTGAAGATCGAAGGAAAATAGACCCCATGCATCAAATAGGAAACAAAATAATCATAGAGATCTAATTATATCCGAGGATGGAAGCTCAACCATCGCGTATCTTTCATATATTGAGATACGTGTGTTGCACATGTTATCCAATGTTAATTGCATCACACAAAATGTCTCAAATTGTTCACCTCCAAATTTTACCTATATCAAATAAATTGAAACATAAAAATAATAGGAAAAACTAAACTTGTAACTCTTTAGATCAAACCATTTACATTCATATACTCCTTTACCGTTTGTACCCCCAATACTTGTTCATTGAAAATTATCAAACTTGTAGAGAGCCCCCAACTCGAAGATTCTGCTAGGAAGATTAAGGAATATGTTGAAGATATGATGGGAGGGGACGAGGTTCAGGTTCAGTTGGTGTATTAGCAGGTGTCATTCTCTGCTCTTCGCAAGGACGTTGCCGATGTACTGGATTTCTTTGAGAGATTAAAGAATGAGGAAGATCAGAAAGCTGTTGATGTGGATCTAATTGAAGAGCTGACATTTATTTGTACATATGTCCAGCTTTCTTATTCCGAGATACAATGACTGGCCAAAGACAAAAAGGTTAAGAATCTGCTTCTAGCAATTTTGGATGATGTTGACGACAATGTCAGGTGTAAATACAACATGCATCATGTCCCTCTTAGCCTCATCGGTAATATGCTAAATCAAATGCCACAATGATGGATGAGCAATTGCACTTCCTCCTCTTCAATCTCCATCATCTATCAAAGTATTGTGCTCAATATGAGATTCTTCAGAATGTATGTGGCAACGTAAAGGATTTCCATGGATGGTTGCATTAAGCATGAGATGGTTGAGAATATCTTACCTCTGTTTCAACTGATGGCTGAGAGAGTAGGACACTTCCTCTGATTGATGAAGACTCTCAACTCTCCGAGCTAGCTGAGGATGATCAGACCTATGCAGCCGCTCAGCTCTCCGAGCATGAAGAGGAAGATCAGAATGATAGAGAGTCTCGACTCTTCAAGCTAGCGCATCTACTCTTGAAGATTGTTCCAATTGAACTGGAGGTGATGAACATATGTTCTACAATAAGTATTCTTCAGGGACTTGATTCATCATGACAACTTATTTGATCTCCTGGAACATGTTGGAGTACTTACAAAGGAGGTATTAACTCTTCTCCGTGGCTTAGAAGAGAAATCAAAGAAGAAAGAGAGTACCAATCAAACAACTCTTGCTAGCGACTTAGAAGAGAAATCAAGAGATAAGGAGAGTACCGCTGAGACAACTTTGCTGCTCTAGACTTGCAAGGAAGATCTCGACCATGTTTATTTGAAAGCCCCAAACTCAACTCAATGTTGCTTCCCCGTGAGTAACGGACCACTCTTCATGCATCTGCTACACATACACTTGGATGATTTATTAGATTCCGATGCTTATTCAGTGGCTTTGCACTGCTGAAACAAGACCTAGAGTTCAAAGGTCATTCTTCGTGAATGTTGAGCAAGGATTACATAAAGATCTTTGGCAACGTGTTTTAGATGTGCATATGAGTCAAAAGGTGTCATTGATTTCATTATTGTTCGAGATAATGATCTTTTACATCTTATTTTCTCATTTCCCACTACCATAACAAAGATTAACCTTATCAAAGAAGGCATCTACAACTTATTTGACAAGATTCTCAAGAACAGGAGCCCCATTGTTGTAAACACTCTCAATATGCCAGTTGAAAACAAGTCATTTAAAACTGGTAAAATAGTTGTTGGGTTTGAGGAGGAGACAAAATTGATAATTAGAATGCTCACCAGTGGACCGGCATATCTAGATGTCATTTCGATCTCTGGAGACTTTTAAACTCAAATAAACCTTTATCTTTTCTAAGTTATAACAAATAACTAAAAAATCATATGCCTTAGTTCCCTTTTACACCTAGAAGTGAACTAATTAAAATAGGCAAAATAATTGACAACCTTTTAAATTTATTAGTGAATTTTATTTGAACACTTGAACTATATAATGTTTATATTGAGAACTTGTGCACATGATGAATTGTTTCCACCACACGCATTCAACTTAAATTTCAAAAAGAATTATATGTTCCCAAAATGCCCATATTTTTAATGTAATTATCTAATAATGGAAAGATAAGCAAGACAACAACCTACGTGTATACTATCTACTAACCTTCTATCTTAATTTGTGTCTTTCACAATCTTAATCCTCGGTAAGCTATAATATTTTGACATAATTTGTATCTCATCTTGAATCATACATAATGAACTTCCCCCTCACCGTGAAGAAGAAAGGGGATTATATAGGACAAACATTAGGATTTTGAATTTGAATTCAAAATTTAAAATCCGAACATTGAGGTGTTGTCAGACGATTTTTCTAGTTCACTGATTTTTCTTCGCCTGATTTGGGTTGAAGGAGAAGGGAAAAGGAAGAGCTGGTGAGACATGTGGATCCCACTTAAAAGAAAAGTAAAGTAAAATGATATGTAAAAGAATAAAATAAAGTAAAAGGAAAGACAAAAGAAAAAGTAAAGTAAAAAGGAAAATGAAGGGGACGTAGGGTTAGGGCTGTGATTTGAATTTAAAATACACGATGAATTAAATTAGATCAATTAATAAGCTTCTTTAAATATCAAAGTGAAATAATTAATTTTAAAATATTTTATGATTAAATCAACATAATTAACAAGAAAACAAAAATCATTTTTTTAGAGTGATTTTTGAATAAATATAACCCTAAAATAGCTTAAAATATATTTCAAAGATAATTATTTTACATTGGTAAAATTTGAAGAAGCTCAACAATTAATTTATAATGTGGAAGGTAAAAATTGGGTGTCAACAATAATTATTAGATAATTTCTCTAATATAATTCAATTCATCAAGCCTTAGCTATCTGATTAAAACATATAATTTGAGACTTAAAAGAGTGGAATATTATTTTCTTTTTAAGAAAACAAGAGGCATAATACATACCATGTTCTTCAACGTATCTCAACTTACATCTATGTCTTTCAACTTTAGGTGTGTGCAACTAAATATTTAAACTTGTATAAATCTGAATAATTAAACATATATATTATATGTATATTATGTCACATAAAATATATATGTTACCTTGTTCAATTTTTTTCGATTGTAATTGAGTATACAAAGTAGTCAAATACTACATGATTGAGATAAATGTATCCTCTTAGCCTTAAAGTTCCATTATTATTATTTCAACTTTTCATATTCTTTGTTATCACGATGCACAACATTTATATCACTTTAACTTTTATTTATCACTATTTTATTTTTTAAGATCACCTTGACTAAATTTCAAAACTAAATTGAAGTAGCTAAATTTAATATTTGAAATTTAAAATTTAAATAGATAAAAATCATACAAAAAATTTAATAAATTGTAATATTTCTCATATTGATACGAGGAAAAATATATTTTTTAACTTGGATAAATGAAATAGCTATCTTTTTGTTCTTGTTAAGTCTACTAGTCACTAAACTTTTTGGTCATTTTTTTCTCCTCCACACAAATCTTATCTTCTCCTAACATCAATAATTTGGTGTTATATCTTCTTCTCCACACAAACCTTATCAACATAATAGACTTACAACACTCACATCTCTATTTGGAATACTCAGAAAGCAGGCATCTCATCAGGTAAAAAGGTTAGTCTTTAATAATATTTTACTTTCCCTAATAAGGTTTTAAATAGGCGTATTATCAATTAATGTATGTCCATTTTGTTTATTTTAATTTGGTTATAATGAAACCAACTAGTTGAGTTGCTTTGGTGTGAGTTAGTAACATAGTGAATGTGTATGGCGTAATAGTCATTGAGTTATAACTGTGTTGTTTAAATTTCGAAAGGCACTCTGCTATCATGGAAAGAGAGAAAGTGGAAGCAAGCAACCTAGAGGTATGTTGAAGAGCAGTTTGAAGATATAATGACTCTCAAAAGACAAGAGGTTGAGAATCTGCTTCGAACAATTTTGGAAGACGTTGACAATGACATCATGCATCATGTCCTTCCTAGCCTTGCCGATAATATGGATGACTGTATCAGCTCGCATTGTCATGCTAAATCAAATGCCACCACGATGGATGAGCAATTGCACTTCCTCCTCTTGAATCTCCATCATCTGTCCAAGTATTGGGCTGAAAAGATGTTTCCATCAGTAACTGAATATGAGATTCTTCAGACTGTATGTGGACATGTGAAGGATTTCCATGGGTTGATAGTTAATGGCTTCATCAAGCATGAGATGATTGAGAATGTCTTACCTCTGTTTCAACAGATGGCTGACAGAGGGAGGATCAGAATGATAGAAGAGACTCTCCACTCGTCAAGCTAGCACATCTACTCTTGAAGATTGTTCCAATTGAACTGGAGGTTATGCACATATGTTATACAAGTTTGAAAGCTTCAACTTCAGCAGAAGTTGGACGCTTCATTAAGCAGCTTCTAGAAACCTCTCCAGATATTATTAGGGAATTTCTCATTCATCTGCAAGAGCATGTGGTAACTGTTATTACTGCAACCACTTCTGGGGCTCGAAACATTCATGTCATGATGGAGTTCCTATTAATTATTCTTTCTGATATGTCCAAGGACTTGATTCATCATGACCAAAAAAAATGATCTCCTCGCACGAGTTGGAGCACTTACTCGAGAGGTATCAACTCTTATCCGCGACATAGAAGAGAAATCAAGGAAGAAAGACAGTACCAATAAAACAAACTGTGCAACCCTAAACTTGCAGGAAAAGATTGAACACCTCAAGAAAGATCTCAAACATGTTTATTTGAAAGCCCCAAACTCATCTCAATGTTTCTTCCCCATGAGTGATGGACCGCTCTTCATCTCCAATTTAGTTGACAAGATTCCCAAGAACAAGAGCCTCATTGTTGTAAACCCTCCCAAGAAGAGATGAAAGCAAATCATTGACAACTGGTAAAATAACTGTAGGTTTTGAGGAGACGACAAACTGGATACTTAAAAAGCTTACCAGTGGACCGGCAGATGTAGATGTCATTTCAATCACTGGTATGCCGGGTTCCGGTAAAACTACTTTGGCGTACAAAGTATACAATGATAAGTCAGTTTCAAGTCATTTCGACCTTCGTGCATGGTGCACAGTCGACCAAGATAATGATGTGACGAAATTGTTGTATACAATTCTTAATCAAGTTCATGGCAAGGACTCAAAATTGGATGAGAATATTGATGTTGCTGATAAGCTACGTAAACAACTATATGGAAAGAGGTACCTTATTGTCTTAGATGACGTGTGGGATACTACTATCTGGGATGAGTTAATAAGACCTTTTCCAAAAGTTGAGAAAGGAAGTAGAATTATTTTGACAACTCGAGAAATGAAAGTGGCTTTGAATGGAAAGCACAACACTGATCCTCTTAACCTTCGATTGCTAAGATCAGAAGAAAGCTGGGAATTGTTAGAGAAAAGAGCATTTGGAAAAGAGAGCTGCCCTGATGACCTATTGAATGTTGGAAAAGAAATAGCCCAAAATTGTAAAGGGCTTCCTTTGGTGGCTGATCTGATTGCTGGAGTCATTGCTGGGAGGGAAAAGAAAAAGACTGTGTGGCTTGAAGTTCTAAATAATTTGAATTCCTTTATTTTGAACAGTGAAGTGGAAGTGATGAAGGTTATAGAATTAAGTTATGAGCATTTACCAGATCAAGTAAAGCCATGCTTGCTCTGCCTTGCAAGTTATCCAAAGGATTCTGCAATGGCAACCTCTGTGTTGATAGAAATTTTGCGTCCTGAAGGGCTTGTGGAACAGACAGAGATGAAGAGTGTGGAAGAAGTGATGAAGGTATATTTGGATATCTTAGTTTCCAGTAGCTTGGTAATTCTTTTCAATTACATAGGTGATTACCCGACTTTCCAACTTCATGATCTTGTGCATGACTTTTGTTTGATAAAAGCAACAAAGGAAAAGCTTTTTGGTGTCATAAGTTCAAGTGCTCCATCTTATTCTTCAGATTTAATGACACGCATAGCGACCATTGATTGTAACAACAAGTTCTCTGGGCTTAACAATCTTGTTGTGTTCAGTTCAAATAAGAAAAGGCATTTTGGTAAACACCGAGACAAGCTGGACAACCGTGTTTTTGATACATTTCACCCAAGACACTTGAGGCTTCTTAGAGTGTTGCCGTTGTCTCCCTCTATTATGGTGAAAGATTCTTTGCTGAATGAAATATGCATGGGACAGAAGTTAAATCACTTCCTGTTTCTTTCTCAAACCTCTGGAATCTGGAAACTCTTTCGATGGAAAACAAAGGAACAACGTTGGTACTATTACCGAGAATTTGGGATCTTGCGAAGCTGCGAGTTCTGGACATAGATTATTGACGTTGTTTGACTTTGCCCTGACATCGGATCCACTATCAACAATAGCAAGACTGCCCAACCTTGATGAGTTGTCCCTTTATCGTGCAATCATTGAGGGGGGAGAATGGAACATGGGGGAGGAAGACACCTTTGAGAATCTTAAATATTTGGACTTGCATCGAGTGACTCTTGCCAAGTGGGAGGTTGGAGAGGAATTCTTTCCTGCACTTGAGAAATTAAAACCTGCATGGATGTCATAAACTTGAGGAGATTCCACCTTGTTTTGGGGATATTAATTCATTAAAAGTTATCAAACTTGTAAATAATCCTCATCTTGAAGAATCAGCTAAGAACATCAAGCAATATGCTGAAGATATGAGGGCGGGAGGGGAAGAGGTTCAAGTTGTTGGCCGGAAGAATATCCCATTATTTAATTAGATAATAAGTTGCGCTGCTCGGTAGATTAACAAAATTCTATTATTAAATTTTTTTTTTGTGCGTGTGTTATTGTTTTTATGTTCACTATAACTATATTTGACATCCATCTCATTTTATCATTCCAAAGTTGTACACTATGATGTTTAGAGATTTGCATATGAAAGACCTTATTGGAATCAAGAGTTAGAGAAATATTAGTAATTAAGCTAATCATTATTTTGTATAGTAGATATTTGATGAAATTAATTGTTAAATCGAAACAAGATTAGCTTTTTGAAATCTCTTGACATTAAGATAATGCATTAAATTTTCATGTTTTACATCCTGTAAGTCAAGAGCAAATGCAGAGCTGCTAGCCGTGATTGGTCGGATACTCTCTTTGTATAACCTCTAAGCTTGGTCAGTTGGCAAGTTCGCCAAACAGGATACAAGAATGGAACATGAAGGAAGACACCTCTCAAATGTTTGAAGTTCCATCAAATGGGAGATTGTCCCGTGCTTGAGAAATTAAAACATGTTTGAGGAGATCACCCAAGTTTCGGGGATATTAATTCATTAAAAGTTATCAAACTTGTAAAGAGCCCTCAACTTGAAGATTCCACTAAAAATACGAAGTAATACGCTGAAGATATGAGGGCGGAAGGGGA
>DF359420.1:623-35495 GCA_000787875.1 Solanum virginianum
ACCTCACACAATACACTCTTTCTTGGTGTTCTTGGTGATGTTTCTACACTCTCTTGGTGATGATGATGAAGGAGCTCAGCAGCTCCTTTTATAAGGGAATTCTACCCCATTGATGTCATTGGTGACATCACAAGGAAGCATCCATTTTTTGACTTTAAATGTTCAACAATGGCAACAACTATTTTATATAGTTGCCATTGTTGAATAAGCAGTCAACAATGGCTGGATATCTTCAGATAAATGGTGTAGGATTTTAACTAAATTATCACTTTACCCTATTAACTAGTTTAATTATCTAAAGTTACTCCTAAGATAACAAAAATTATCAAATGGCCCAAAAAGTCCCTTTAAAATTTTATAAGATCAATCTCTTAAAGTTCTATTTCTCAAAACGACTTGAGGGTCGTTATAGTATCAGAGCATTATAATGTTATTATCAAGAATTTTAATTTAAAAATGTTCCTTATTTATGAGAGTATTTCTATTTTGATACTTCATGAACATTTTAATCTCCTAAATTTAGCAGAGCACCTCTAATCCAATTAATGAAATTACTTTAAAACTTGACAATGATTAACAAAATACAATAAAATTTGATGATTCATTCACTCGATTAGATTGATTCTATTTTTATAAGATAAAATTATCTAAGCTGTCAAAAATGAATAAATAAAAAAAATCAACTAAGATCTATCGATATTCTATTGATTAATTTAAAAAATTGATCACAATTTTTATTTAAAAATTGATCAAGGTTTGATCAATTTTTCATTTTTAAAAAAGTAAATTCGATCAAACTTGGCCAATCATATACTACTAAATATAGAATATTCAAATATTTAAGCTTAATTAATTTTTTATCTTCTCAATTTTTTAACAGCCAAAAAAAAATGTCTAAGTTGGTTGAACTTCACTTCATCAAACTTAAGAAATTAATTTAATTAAACTTATAATTTATAATCCTTATTAAATTAAAAATTTTGAAAAAAGAAAAAAAAAAGAGTTAAAACTTTTATCCTCTTAGCATCTTTGGTTCTTCACTGAGCTTTTTTCTTGAATTTAGTCCACGCATGCTACCTGTTTGTTGAATTGCTTCAATGGCTTTCTCTTTCTCTTCCTTCCTCAAATGTCATCCATGGACTCAATCTCAAAATCCACCAAACCCCTTTTCGTTTCCCCCTCCATTTCATCCTCCTAAACCCATTTCTCTCCCATTTTCATCTCGCCATGAACGTGTTTCTTCAGTTGTTTTACCTTCTAAAGCTAAAGAACTCTTGCAAGATTTCACCCCAAAGCAATTTCTCGACACCCTTCGTCAAGAAAATGATGAAACTTCAGCTTTTCATCTCTTTACATGGGCTTCTAAGCAACCCCATTTTACACCCACTTTGTCTATATACGAGGAGATTCTCAGGAAGCTTGGAAATGTTGGGTCTTTTGATTTGATGAAGGGGGTTTTGGATGATATGAAGAAATTGAAGGTTGAATTTGTTGAAGGTACTTTCTTTATCTTTATTGAAAGTTATGCAAAATTTGAGTTGTATAATGAAGCTATTGAGGTTCTTGATATGATGTGGAATGAATTTGGTGTAAAGCCTGGTACTTTTAGTTATAATTTGTTGTTGAATGTTCTTGTTGATGAAAATAAGTTGAAATTTGTTGAAAATGTGCATAGTAGAATGTTGGATGAAGGTGTAAAGGCAGATGTATCGACGTTTAATATATTGATAAAAGCTTTATGTAAGACACATCAGATTAGGCCAGCTATTTTGATGATGGAGGAAATGCCTATGTATGGTTTGGTACCGGATGAAAAGACCTTTACGACGATAATGCAAGGTTATATTGAGGAAGGGAATTTAGATGGTGCATTGAGAATTAGGGATCAAATGGTGTCAGCTCAATGTCCTGCAAGTAATATTACTGTTAACCTTTTGATTCATGGGTACTGTAAAGAAGGAAGGATTGATGAAGCTTTAAACTTTGTGCAAGATATGTGTAGTCAAGGGTTTTCTCCGGACCAATTTACATTCAACACTTTGATAAATGGTTTATGCAAAGCTGGGCATGCTGTCCAAGGATTGGATATTTTGGATTTAATGTTGCAGGATGGGTTTGATCCTGATGTATATACTTATAATACTTTGATTTCTGGACTTTGTGAAGTTGGCGAAGTCCAAGAGGCAATTGAACTTCTCAATCAGATGCTTTTAAGGGATTGTACACCTAATACTATCACTTATAACACCATCATTAGCGCTTTGTGTAAGGAGAACCAAGTCCAAGAAGCTACCGAGTTTGTTCGTGTTCTTACGAGCAAGGGATTCATACCTGATGTTTGCACTTTCAATTCTCTCATTCAAGGTCTTTGCTTCACCGGCAAATTCAACGTTGCTATGGAAATGTTTGAAGAAATGAAGAACAAAGGTTGCCAGCCAGATGAATTCACGTATAATATCCTAATTGATTGTCTCTGTGCCAAAAGGAGAATAGGTGAAGCGATGAACCTACTCAAAGATATGGAATCGAGTGGCTGTGCAAGAAGTGTGGTCACATATAATACTTTGATAGATGGCTTCTGCAAAGACAAGAAAATTGAAGAAGCGGAAGAGATCTTCGACCAGATGGAACTACAAGGGGTTTCTAGAAACGTGGTCACGTATAACACGCTGATTGATGGTCTTAGTAAGAGTAACAGAGTAGAAGATGCTGCTCAGCTTATGGACCAGATGATACTGGAAGGACTAAAGCCTGACAAATTTACGTACAATTCCATTCTCGCACATTTCTGCAGAGCAGGTGATATAAGAAAGGCAGCAGACATTGTGCAAACCATGACATCAAATGGCTGTGAACCAGACATCATTACATATGGGACCTTAATAAAGGGACTATGTAAAGCAGGTAGGGTGGAGATTGCAAGCAAGCTCCTAAGGAGTATTCAAATGAAAGGAATAACTTTGACTCCTCAGGCCTATAATCCTGTAATTCAAGCAATCTTCAGACGGAGGAGAACCAATGAAGCCGTAAGACTCTTCAGAGAAATGCAGGAAACGGCTAATCCTCCTGATGCTTTATCTTATAAGATTGTTTTCCGTGGTCTTACTTCTGGTGGGGGACCAATTCAAGAAGCTGTTGATTTTTGTGTTGAGATGACTGAAAAAGGACACATACCTGAATTCTCCTCATTTTACAATCTGGCTGAAGGATTGTATTCTTTGTCGAGGGAGGATACACTAATTAAGCTTGTTGATATGATCATGAAGAAAGCAAACTTGTCAGACAGTGAGGTTACTATGATTAAAGGTTTCCTGAAAATCCGGAAATTCCAAGATGCACTGGCCACTCTTGGCAGTGTCCTAAATACCAGATACCCCAAAAGGACATACTCGGGATAAAGATCAGTTGCTTGGCAATCTTATTTTGGCCATCTCCCAAATAATGAGTTACATTGTGGACAGTTCCCAGCTTCACACACTTCTCTACAAGGCTCAAGTATGTATTCATATATTGTCGCCTCGTCATGTGCTAGTGTATCTCACGCACATGGTTGCTGGACAGCTGTTACTATTTGATAAAAAACGGGCAAGTTGGAATGCCTATTTATGCACTTTGAAAGTTTGAGTTCCAACTTAAAATTTTGCTCCAATTTCAAACATTTAAGAGTTTTTCCAATGTCATTAAGGAAACTGACTTAGTTTTATCCAAATTTAAGTGTCGTCTCTTCCACAAGGTAAAAATTTTCTATTACTAGTTGTCTGTGCATTGTTTTCATATGAGAATAAAAAATTTATGGATAAAGAATAGAACTAACGAAACAACATAATTATCATCTAAAAACTTTTTAGTAAACACCTCGCGTAGATAATTTTTGTGTATACTGATCTGGTTCGAAAAATAATTGATCAATAATGAACATCTAGAATTTGGAACATCAATCCAACTACCATCGCGGACACAAATAAACTAACTATACCAAGTTCCCTAAGACCAAAAAAACCTCTTGTCATTTATGCTTTTTTTTATTTGGAATTTATCAAGAATTATAAGAAATGCTCATTCTTTACTACTTAATTATAAATATGCTCAATAATGTTGTATTAAAGATTTGAACTTGAAGATAACATTGGTCTCATATTTCTCATTTGTTTGGTCCATTATATTGGCCAATAATAATAAATCAATAATATTTTATCGATTTACTGAATAAATAATTAAACAAAGTGAAGATCAAAAGAGCACGTCACAAAACTTTTAATAGATAAAAATAGTGTTTTCATAAAATAAAGGACCAGTTTTGTAAACTCTAAAAACACATCATATTTTGGTCTCACTTGGCCCTTTCTTTCTCCTACATATCAGTTTTTTTAATGGCAAACAATATAGAGAGAAAAAAGATTGTGGCACCTGCAACGCATCGAAAAATTCACTTATAATTATCGCATCAAAATCACATTTTTCACACGTACATTAATTCATCTTTTTACAAGGGAGTTATGGTGCCATGTAGTTAGTAATAACAAAAATTATTTACCATTTTTTAAATTTTTTTATTTTTTAAAATTTTAAATTAATTTTATTAAATCATAAATTCTATTTATATGGTGATCACACGAGGCGTTTTCACCTCTCTCCTATTATACATATCAGTTTAACCAGGAAAATGTTTGAGTGTCCAAATTTATTGGCTCTTTATATGAATTAGTAAATCATGTTGTAGAGAATAGTGTCTAGTAAAGCTCATTTCAATAAAAAAAGACTTTCTATAGTCAATCTTAATCATGCTTTATAATACATGTTTTACCATATAGATTAAGTTCTATACGTGTTTATTTATTGATATAAAAATTTGAATAATTTAATTTAAAATTTTAAAAGTATTTTTATTCTATTAAATACATAATTTTTCTTCATCCATATTAATTTTAATTTTTTTTACAAACTAAAATATTATTGAAAAGAAAATAAAATTCACTATCTATAAAAAAAAATTAGTATTTGTTCTCGCGCATTGCGCGAATGAGTTTTTGTTGGGTATTTACGATGATGATTAGCAAAGCAAATATCTTAACACTTCTTAAAATATTTTGACTGCTCAAATAGTACATTTCTAGTAATACTCATGTTCATACAAAAAGGGCAACGAATATTTTTATTAATGACCATAATGTTCTATGTTCCTCGAAAATTATGAACAAAGATCAAATACAGCATAAATTTATCATAAAATTATGAACAAAGGTCAAATCATTATTGAAATTTTAGGAGGGAGTTTTTATTCTTAAAGTTGTTAATAGGAATTTAAATTTCGGATAAGTAAAACCTACGTCAATTATTTATTTAATTGGGATATACATTAAAAATTTTAAAGGAACTAATTAGCAGTTAATTTGTTCCTTAACATTTAGCAACATGTAAAAGTGGGATAGAATTTGTTTTAAATTTTTTACAAAAAATATTTTTGAAATCAAAAGTTACTAAATTTTTTAAATTCTTTGAAAAAATATAAACAATATAAGTTTTGGTGGTTACTTTTCTAATTTTAATTTTAACTTAAATTTAATTAATGATAGTAAGTACTATCTTTGCATCTTCCTACCTATAATTGGTAGATTTATAGTTCGTGCAGGGGGATTGTTCTTTTACTTTTTTTTTTTTCTAAATAAGAGGAAATATTGATAAATGGGCAGCTGATGGACGACATGTATGCTTCAGCTGCTTGCTTAAGTAGATAGATGTCCATTGATGTGCCTGTTTCGACTAAGATTACGAAGCAGTTAAAGGAGGCAGCTGATGGACGACATATCTGTTTCAGTTGCTTGCTTAAGCAGATAGATGTCCATTGACGTGCTTGTTTCGGCTGCTTGATTTTAAAATTTTCGGAGCAGTTCAAGCAGGCAACTGTTAGTTGACATGTCTGCTTCAGCTAATTACTTAAGCAGGCAGTTGTCCATGACACGCCTATTTCAGCTGCTTGATTTTAAAAATATTTCGTAGGCAGTTGGTGGACGACATGCCTTTTTCAGCTGTTTACTTAAGCAGACAGTTGCCCCTTGACGTTCTTATTTCGACTGCTTGATTTTAAAATTTTTGGAGCAGTTAAAGCAGGCAACTGTTGGACGACATGTCTGCTTCAGCTAATTACTTAAGCAAGCAGTTGCCCATGACACACCTGTTTCAGTTGCTTGATTTTTTTAAAAAAATCGCAGGCAGTTGGTAGACGACATGCCTCCTTCAGCTGTTTACTTAAGCAGACAGTTGCCCGTTGACGTTCTTATTTCGACTGCTTGATTTTAAAATTTTTGAAGCAATACGACATGTCTGCTTCAGCTACTTGCTTAAGCAGGCAGCTGCCCATTAACGTGTCTGCTTCAACTGCTTGATTTTAAAAGTTTTTAAAAACAAATAAAAATTTCAGTTGATTGTTGAAATTAATCTATCGACGTCACATAAAAAAGAACAAAAGAAATAACATGTATTATTTCATTAGAAAACTACATAAAATTTATCATTAATCTAGACAAGTATAAAAAAAATACTATAAATTATGATATTTGACAGCTTCAAATTTTTTAAAAACAAATATAAAATTTAAATCTATCAGCATCACATAAAAAGAGACAAAAGAAATAATATGTATTATTTAATTAGGAAACTGCGTAAAAATTACCATAAATTTTCATAATTAACAATAGTAATATTTCTTTTTTAATATATACAAGAGGATACGGAGCAGCTAAAGCAGACAACTATTCGACGACATGAGCAAGGCTAAGGAGCAGCCGAAGCAGAGAACTATTGGACGACATGTTTGCTTCAGCTGTATGCTTTAGTAGGTAATTGTTCATTGGCGTGCCTGCTTCAGCTACTTGATTTTAAAATTTTTAAAGAACAAACCAAAAATTAAATTGATTATTGGAATTAACATATTAACGTCACATAAAAAGCTGCTAAAGCAGGCAACTGTTGGACGACATGCCTGCTTCAGCTGCTTGAATAAGCAGACAACTGTCCATTGACGTGTCTGCTTCAGCTGCCTGATTTTAAAATTTTTTATTATTGAAACTAATCTATTGGCTTAATTAGGAAGCTACGTAAAAATTATCATGAATCTAGATAAGTATAAAAAAAAATACACTATAAATTATGATATTTGTCTGCTTCAGCTGCCCGATTTTAAAATTTTTTATTATTGAAACTAATCTGTTGGCTTTATTAGGAAGCTACGTAAAAAATATCATGAATCTAGATGAATATAAAAAAATACACTATAAATCATGATATTTATCTGCTTCAGCTGCTTGTTGCTAAAGATTTTAAAAAACAAATAAAAAATTCAATTGATTATTGAAATTATTCTATCAGCGTCACATAAAGAAGGACAGAAGAAATAAAATATTTACCATGAATCTAAATAAGTATTAAAAAAATACTATAAATCATGATATTTGACAACTTCAATTTTTAAAAAAATAAATATAAAATTTAATTAATTATTGAAATTAATCTATCGGCGTCACATAATAGGGGACAAAAAAAACTAGCATGTATTATTTAATTAAGAAGCTGCATAAAAATTATCATACATCTACATAATTAACAATAGTAATATATCTATATACAAAACTTAAATGTAAGATTATTAAAAAAAACTAAGTAAGAGACATATAAAAAGTATTAGCGTCACATAAATTTGGACAAGAGGAATATCATATTTTATTTAAAAAATACTATAATTCACAATAATTAATAATTTAAAATATTAAAAAATCATATTAAAATTTAATCAGCTCTCTAAATTTTATCTATATAACATAAATTAAGATACAAAAATAATAAATATTGGGCTTGAGCTGGCGCGGGCGCCGACATCCAGTATAGAATATAAAAATATAAATACATACTCATATTCTACGAAACAAGCCCTTAGGGTATTTTGTTTGTTTTAAGTGAGCTATTAGGGTTACACAGACGCCTTCATCAGATTTTAGGGTTATACAGACGGCTTCATCAGATCTGGTTTGTCTCTTTTATGTATGTATCTCCTTCATCTGCTTTGAATTTCTCTTTGATTTTCTTTTTGTGGATGTTTTTGTATTTGAGGGAATTGAATTTGGGTTTTTTTGGTTCATATTTTGGGTCTAAAGCCATTGTTTTATAGGCTTTAGGGTTGAGTCTCCCTTGTGTGGTCTGAACTCCTCTGCCGGTTGTCTCATCCAACCATTCTTTTGCAGGTGAAAGATCCTTGAGATGGCGACTTTTGCCAAACCAGAGAATGCTTTGAAGCGTGCTGAAGGTAAGTGGAGTTACTATCTGCATCTGTTTTAGCAAATATTTTTTACACAATTTTGAGATGTGTGATAGTGTTATGGGTTCTGCACACTTGCGCTTATATCTCAAGCGACGGGTTTGGAGGGGGTTGTATGGTCATTGGTCATTGGGTGAGGGTGGTTTAGATGATTCTTAGTGTTGTGGGGGAGTGGGATTTTGGACATTCCAGGTGTTTTTATAGCAAAAGTTAGAATCTTGGCATGTTGACGAGTTTAATGTTTTTATATATGGTCATTGTTTTTGTTTTTGAGACGAGTTGTTCCTAGGAAACAAACACTCTACTTCTATGAGTTAGTGGTAAGGTCTACGTACATTCTACCCCACTTGTGGGATTCTATTGGGTATGTTGTTGTTGTTGTTTGGTCACTGGGTGAGGGTGGGCTAGATGATTCTTAGTATTATGGGAGAGTGGGATTTTGGAAATTCCAGGTGTTTTAATAGCAAAAGTTAGAATCTTGGCATGTTGACGAGTTTAATGTTTTGATGCAGAGTTGATTACTGTTGGACAAAAGCAGGAAGCCCTGCAAGCACTTCATGATCTTATTACTTCAAGGAGATACAGAGCATGGCAAAAGACTCTTGAAAGGATAATGTTTAAGTATGTAGAGCTATGTGTTGACATGAGAAGGGGGAGGTTTGCCAAAGATGGCCTGATTCAATATCGTATAGTCTGTCAACAAGTGAACATTAACTCCTTAGAGGAGGTCATAAAGCACTTCATGCATTTAGCTACTGAGCGAGCCGAACTGGCTACTGAGCGAGCCGAACTAGCTCGCAATCAGGCGCAGGCTCTGGAGGAAGCTCTGGATGTGGAAGACTTGGAAGCTGATAAAAGGCCTGAAGATCTTATGTTGAGTTATGTCAGTGGGGAGAAAGGAAAAGATAGATCTGATCGAGAGCTTGTCACTCCCTGGTTTAAGTTCTTGTGGGAGACATATAGAACTGTTCTGGAGATCTTGCGTAACAACTCAAGGTTGGAGGCTCTTTATGCAGTAAGTTTCCATTGCCCTTTCTTTTTGCCATGTGGTTGAATAATTAGACTGCTTTTATCTTCTGATGTGAGGAATTTCAGTAACCTGACTTTTCAGCTATGTTGCATGAACTCTTCACTTTAGAATGCCACACCTGTGTTGGACTCTCCAAAAATACAACTACTTTTAGAGAATCCGACATGCTCCCGTTGACAGTTTTGAAGAGTCCAAGCAACATAGCTTTTCAGGACTTGTTTAGACTGTAATTTAGTTAGCAGGTTGATTTTCCTTTTTTCCTTTTCATTCTATTAGCTTGCCTCGAAGGTTATTGTGTTACTGATTTCTGATTAGTGAATCAGCAATCTGTCCCTTTTTACTTCTTATTCACAAACTTTGCGGGAGTCTCTCTGAGTTTGCTGTATATCTGTCTATGTATGTTTAGTACAGATACCAGTTTGCTGAGTATCCGTCTTTCTCAGTTTGCTGGGTATCTGTCTATGTACTTTGTTTAGTACTGATATCAGTTTTGATATGAAAGTTTATATATCACCCTGCTGCTGGTTTTTTTGTGCCTTGGAACGTAATTTGTCCTGTTTGTTATTTAAGCTTTCTGCAGCCGATTGGAAATTCTGTACTCTTTTTGTTGGCATATTTTTTTTTCACTGAAAGATGTGAGGTTAATTAAGCTTCAAACTTAATTTGCTCAGATGACAGCACACCGAGCCTTTCAGTTCTGTAAGCAGTACAAGCGTACAACAGAATTTCGCCGTCTTTGTGAAATCATCCGGAATCATTTGGCAAATCTCAACAAGTATAGAGATCAGAGGGACCGGCCTGATCTGTCTCTTCCAGAAAGCCTGCAATTGTATCTGGACACTAGGTTTGAACAGCTGAAAGTTGCTACTGAACTGAGTCTTTGGCAGGTTATTATTTTTTCTGGTAGGTTGTAAGCATATCCTTTTGTCCCTGGAGAGTTAACTTCATATACTTTAATTTTCTCTGATGCAGGAAGCTTTTCGTTCCATTGAAGACATATATGGTTTAATGTGCATGGTTAAGAAAACCCCCAAGGCATCATTAATGGGTGTTTATTATGGGAAGCTTACTGAGATATTTTGGATGTCATCAAATCATCTTTATCATGCTTATGCATGGCTCAAGCTTTTCTCTCTTCAGAAGGGTTTTAATAAAAATTTAAGCCAGAAGGATTTGCAGTTAATAGCATCGTCTGTTGTCCTAGCTGCACTTTCAGTGCCTCCTTATGATCAGTCATATGGTGCATCTCATCTTGAGCTTGAACATGAGAAGGAGAGGAGTTTGAGGGTGGCCAATTTAATTGGTTTTGAAGTTGAACCCAAAGCCGAAAATAGAGTAGCGGTAATTTCGTTTTTGATTATGTTATTTAGTTCTTTATTTATAATGTCTTGCTTTGGCTAATCAGCTGCTGTTACCTTGCTGTTTCTCCTTTTCAGCTTTCTCGATCATCACTTCTCTCAGAGTTGGTGAGTAATTATATATGCTTTTTATTTAAATTTAGCATATAGTCCCTCATTTTTTCCATTTATAGTTTAAATTCCTTCTGTCTATTTACATTTCAATGAACCCATCAAATTTTTGAGGCACAGATTCGTAATTGTTTTAGTGTCTTGATCTTTTAATTGTGTGCCGGTTCCTTTTGCTTTTTCTGAATTGTTTCTCCTTGTAGGTGTCCAAAGGTGTGATGTCCTGTGTCACCCAAGAAGTGAAAGATCTTTATCATCTCTTAGAAAATGAGTTTCTTCCTTTGGATATGGCACTGAAGGTGCAGCCCATATTGATTAAAATATCAAAGCTTGGTGGTAAGCTGTCTTCAGTTTCCTCGGTTCCTGAAGTACAACTGTCTCAGTATGTTCCTGCGTTAGAAAAACTTGCCACTCTGAGGTTGCTTCAGCAGGTATACACACTGTTCTAGACTTTCTGAGAAAGAGCAGACATGCACATTATATAGGTGGAAGACTATCTTTCAATTCTGTTCTTCATTTTGACCAAGATTGATGTAATTTTTCCCTTTTCTTGTTGCAGGTCTCTCAGGTGTATCAGACAATCCAGATTGATAACATATCTAAGATGATTCCATTTTTTGACTTCACTGCTATAGAGAAGATATCAGTTGATGCAGTTAGATGCAATTTTCTAGCCATCAAGGTTGATCACTTGAAGGGTGCTGTCTTCTTTGGCAAACAGGTATAATTATGCCAGTTGCAATTAAAATTTGCCTATCGTTTTTGTTGCTTTGTTGGTAGGGCACGCCTAGATATACCTTCCCCTTGTCTTTGTCAGGTGGTCGGTGAGAAAGTTTGTCAGCCCTATCAATCATCTCTGCAGATATTGTTCTTTCCCTCATTGTTTAAGGAAAACATGGGCATAGCTCGCTTATGACATCTGAACTTGTGTTTTCTGTCATCTGATATTTAATGTTTTTCGCAGTAAATTGTGGGCTATCTAAAGGTGTATTGTTGGCTTAATAAGTTAGCAGTTTAGTCACCAGAATGAATCTGTGTGAATGAGCTTGTGACCTCTGCAGAGCTACGTTTAGTTTCTGAGAAATAATAGTTTTAGTGGACTGCTACTCGTGGCAGATTCTATGTTGTGGGATTTTGGGCCATGGGGATGGTTTCAAAGTCTTTACTTTTGTGGATTTTTAAGTGCAGCCTTGTACCTCTGCGGTGTAATATGTTGATGAACTGAGGCAGGAGAATTTTCAAATGTTTCTCTTAGGCACTTTGAACCGACAAGAATTAAGCTTATGTGGGCTAGTCTATCATATCTCATTTGCTTATGATTTTGTTTCCAGAGTATTGAGGCTGAAGGACTCCGGGATCATCTGTCTCTTTTTGCTGAATCCCTTAGCAAGGCAAGGACAATGATCTATCCCCCAGCAAAGAAGGCAGCAAAGCTCGGGGATGCCTTGTCTAATTTAGCGGAGATAGTGGAGAAGGAGCACAAGCGACTTCTTGCACGGAAGTCCATTATTGAGAAACGCAAAGAGGAGCAAGAGCGTTTACTCTTAGAAATGGTATGACCTTCTTGGTTGCGTTGTGAATTGCTTGTTATTGTTATTCTCATGAATGAAATTTTATGACCTTTTTTCAAGGAACGAGTGGAAGAGACGAAGAGGCGAGAGCTTCAAAAGATGACTGAAGATGCTGAGCAAAAGCGCATTGCTGCTGAGTATGAGCAAAGAAGGAGCCAGCGAATTTTGAAGGAAATAGAGGATCGAGAACTTGAAGAGGCCCAAGCTTTGCTGCAAGAAGCTGAAAAGCGCAGCAAGAGGAAGAAGAAGCCAATCCTAGAGGGAGTAAGTACATAATTTGTAATCCTATTCCAAGAACTTCTATTGGAAAAATCTAACCTGGCTTTAATTTGATTTCAGGAGAAGATGACTAAACAGACCATCATGGAATTGGCGCTGAATGAGCAACTGAGGGAGAGGCAAGAAAGGGAGAAAAAGTTGCAGAAGTATGCCAAACTTATGGATCATCTGGAAAGAGCTAAAAGAGAAGAAGCTGCACCTCTTATTGAAGCTGCGTATAAACAGCGTTTAGCTGAAGAGGCAGCTCTTAATGAACGCGAGCAGCAGGTTTGCATTAAAGATACATAATGCTTTTTGACCAACCCACAATAACGAGCTCTTTCACATTTCTGTTAAGAAATCGAAAATTGATGAAGTATATATTTTTTCCCTTCTAACTTTTTGGTTGAAATATTGCTGATGAATTTGTTTTGTAATGTATGTTTTCAGCAAGAGATTGAACTGAGCAGGCAACGACATGCTGGAGACTTGGAAGAGAAGAAGAGACTGGGACGCATGTTGGAAAACAAGGTCACTTTATATCCGTCTTCTATGAAATTATGAACTGATGGATATAAGAGATGGATAATATAACTGAATTTATGGTTGTGAAATGCGGTAGTGCTATTGATAATCATGCAACTTTGTTAGGTCAAAATGAACTTGTTGTAGTACCAGGTTGGAAGCTTCTTTCCTGCGTTAGAAAAACTTGCCACTCTGAGGTTGCTTCAGCAGGTATACACACTGTTCTAGACTTTCTGAGAAAGAGCAGACATGCACATTATATAGGTGGAAGTCGCAGGATACTTCAAGATTTGGGCTGTGAAGCTAGTGGAAATAGAAATAGTTGTTTTTTCTTTTGTTCTGTCTTATTTTTGGTATAAATGGCCTTGTATGAAAAGTAAAAGAAGGGATGTCCAAAATCCTTTGCAGCAGTTCATCTTATGATGAATGCATTGGTATGTCACAGTAGCTAGCAATAACACAATTGTATCTGGTAGATCCTTGCATTTTTTAAAGAAGGTAGACCTAATGTAAGAAATCTGGATGTTATTTAAAGAAGGTAGACCTAATGTAGACATATGGATGTTATTTTCCCACTAGTTGAAATCTGAGAAGCCATGGCGTTGCTTGAAGATTGGTTTTGGTATCTCTGACAAAATAGCTGGTTGATATAGTCTGCGTCGGTTCTTGCTAATACATAGATCAGCTGATATATTTCTAATCATGCAGAGAATTTTGCAAGAAAGAGTTGTTAGTAGCCGGCAAGCTGAATTCAATAGATTGAAACAAGAGAGACAAGAAAGGATCAGCCAGATAATTCAATCAAGGAAGCAGGAGAGGGAAGCGAGGAGGAAAATGTTATTCTTTCTGCGATCTGAGGAGGAGCGTCAAAAGAGGTTGCAGGAAGAGGAGGAAGCCCGCAAGCGTGAAGGTACTTCGCTGATTAATTCCCCACCACGTCATATGCATTTAAATCTTTCACGGTTAAGCAGGAAAGTAGGCATCTATTGAGGTGTATCCAACCAAAGAGTTCATGGTTCTGTTGGTGTGACATGACATCTACAACCCTCTTATGACTGCTGCACAGTGGTCATTGTTTATTCATGAAACAGTTGTATTCCCCTGATTTGTATTTCTGCCCATGAGGTTTCAGTAGCTAATCGAAATTAATTTGGCATCCTATGGACTTTCTGAAAATATTGCAGAGGCAGAGAGACGGAAGAAAGAGGAAGCCGAGCGGCAAGCCAAGCTAGATGAGATTGCTGAAAAGCAGAGGCGGCGCATGCTTGAGCTTGAAGAGAAAGAACGACGAGAAAAAGAAGAGATCTTGCGTAGGCCCATGTCTGTGCTGCCAAAGCCTGCTGAGCCTCCAACCTTGGGGCGTCCAACTGAACTTGGAGGAACTGCTCCTGTTCCTGCCGCAGCAGCTGGTGCTCCCTCTGCTGGGAAATATGTTCCTAGGCACCTGCGAGGGAAAGTTGATGGTGCAGGCCAGGGTCCACCTCCAGAAACTGACAAGTGGGGGGGCGGCCCTGGAAGCAAGCCAGATGATAGACCATCATGGCGCGATGAACGAAGGCCCACATCATTCGGCAGTAGCGGCTCAAGGACCAGTTGGTCATCTTCTAGGCGGTGAATTGAGTGTTAGTACCTCATGAGTAATGCATACTTACGTCTTGCATCCTCGGCTTTTTGGTTCAAGAAATTCAATTTGTTGCATTTTCATTAATGTGTATCGGAGGTTGGTTATCTTGGCATTATGAGCTCAAGAGCAGCATTTCTTTGCTGGGACATTTTCTAACAGCATGGAGAGGCTCAAAGTTTTTGTCAGGAGATTTTGATCTTGAGATACTTTTTGTCGTAGCAAATAAACTACAGTTGCTATTGTGTTCCAACTTTCTTTTTCCTAAAGCATAAGACTTTGCCTTACATTATTTCCTCATCTTAGGCTCAAAGTTTTTGTCAGGCGATTCTGTCTTGAGATACTTTTTGTCGTAGCAAATAACTACAGTTGCTGTTGTGTTCCAACTTCCTTTTTCCTAAAGCATAAGACTTCGCCTACATTATTTCCTCATGTTTTTTCCACCCTTTCATTTATTTTTCCTGGTTCATGTTTATTGTCACTTTTGGACCAAACCAAATGATTCTTTATATTATGTTGGAAGTGTAGTATAACATGGATGTAACAATTGACAAATTACATGCCCAATATTAAGTCTCAATTTTTTCTTATGCGGACGGTCAATTTGCGCAACCGACAAGAAGCTAGCTGGATACGCATTTTGTCACATTTAATAACATGATTTACAACCATAAACACATTTTTTTTTAAAAAACTTGGTATCGCGGTACATAAAATAGTAAACAAAGCCTGACACAGTACTTGGGAAAAGGGAACATTAACATAGCCTCTGATTCGTTGGATTAAAAAAATAGTCTGATTTATAGTCTTTCTAGGTTAGCTTTCACACGATATTTGTTTATTTCGACCCCAACAACTCCCTCAAACAGAAGACTTTTATCTGAATCCAGCTGCTGCTTCCTTCTTTTGCCACTTGAAATCATCTGGTACTGTATACTACTAACTCTTATTATTACTGAGCAGTGATAGAGGCGAATTCAAGATTTAAACTTAGTAAATTTCTGAACATTTAAGATTCTCAGAACTCATCGTATTATTAACACAGTTTTTTATACTAGGTATGTTGTTGTTGTTGCTGTTGATCGTATTATTAAAAATAATGGGTTCAAATATTAGATTTATTGAGATTTTTGTAGATTTCTACGTATATATGTGCACTCTTATGAATCATGAGTTTGAGGTTTATATCCTAGCGGGGCTAAAAAATAGTAGGTGATTTCTTTCCATCTTTTTGAGCTTAGAAATCGTTATCTTCACTAAAATATGTTTCAGCATAATATTCCGACTTGGAAACAAGATCTTCACCCTGCTTACTAACTAAGAACAATCTTATTCATAAGAGTGAACAATGTGGCTAGTGTAATGCACGTCGTCTTATACTTATATCCTTCACCTATGTGCACTTGGTAATACACGGTACCTGTGCTGGTGGGAGGCAGCAGGTGTCCAATGGCATGCGCCCGACACTTAAAAAAGATGCTAATAAATAACACAAAGGCTTTGGCTCTATTTATGAGTCTTTCGGAAGCGTCTACCTCCATCCACGATGTAGGAGTAAGTTTTGTGTACACTCAATCTTCCCCCTGACCCCATTTGTGGGATTATACTGGGTATGTTGTCGTTGTTGCTCTATTATGGGTGACAAAGTCAGCAGAGCTTAACTCTTGTTAGTTTGTTATCTCAGTCAAAAATTTTGTGGTGGCTGTTCTTCTTGCCATTCTAAGAAATAATACAGATACATTGTCAGCTTCTTAGAAGACGTCAGTTTATGGGCTGAGCTTTGAAGCAATAGTAAAGTTTCCTTCATGTGACCTAGATCACGGATTTGAACTGTGGAGCATGCCACTCACACTTGCGTTAGGGTAGGGCGTGTACATCACACCTCCTGAGAGTGCGGTCCTCATCTGTATCCTGCACGAGTGAGGGATGCTTTGTGCACCAGGCTGCCCTGTCATTTTGTCTTTCATATCTGTTTATTATATTTGTGAAAACAATACTCATGATTGTTTGCTTCTAGCCTGATATGGAATCTCTTCTACTTGCAGGACTTTTGGGGTTCAAACCTTGCGCTAGAATTTGCTGGAAGATAGAGGGATGGCCTATAGTACTGTTGATAGTATCTTAAAATGTCTGGATTCTCTAGACAGTCGTGAAGACTCAACTCCTTTAATGAAGGATCAAATCGGTACCCTTAAAGCGGATTTAAGTTTTCTCAAGACTTTCCTTATGTGTTCAGCTTGTCGATGCATAGAGGATAGTGATGCAGAAGATGTATTGATGCATGTAAAAACTCTGGTGCTAAATGTGGAATCAGATTTTCAATCTCTCCATGTTAAGACTATGGATGGAAACATGCCTACTCACATGGCTCCACTGGTTTCTAATGCCTTGGAAAAGGTTAGTAATTCGAAAGAAGAAGTTACACAAGTCTATGCAACTGTTTTAAGCTCAATGTTTTCCGATTCAGCTTTTTGTGACAAATTTGTGGTGGAACTCGCTGATTGTCTCCTGGAGAATTTGAAGTATTTAAGGCAATATATAGCAGCTGATTTGCCTATGAACTGGAAAATTACAACTCTCGAAACAAAGCTGATATTCCTGAAGAATTTCTTAAGGTTTGTAGCAAAGCTGTCTGTTGAAAATGAGAAATTTCAAGATCTCTTGGCTCATGCGTTGGATGTGATCAGCGCTGCAGCACATCTATCTTATAGGTGTTTTATTGGCAAAGCAAGTCAACCAGATGAACGCAGAGTTGTTGATGATGCCATTTCCAGTTTGGTTCGACGAATCATTCCTATCAGCTGTAATGTCATTCATTACTATATTCCCTGCCAGAAGAGCACTTTAGCAGTGGAAGAACTTGATGCCGGTTTTCTTGTTTTTTTACTAGACACTCTTGACGAGCTAGTAAACTATAAGATCACCCTGGAGGGTCTTGTAAACTATGATATCAATGGCCTTGTAGAGGACTTGATGTTTCTGAAAAATTATCTCTCAGATCTTCCGGAGCAATATCCTGAGTTGGTAAAGTTGATCCTGATTCACATTGCATCAATTGCCCGTAATATTGCTCCCTCGATTTTCTTCTTGTGCACAGATGGTGAGGAAGAAGAAGTTAGACACAGTACTGGGCGCATTCAGTTTTTGCAGGAAGAAATCAAGCTTATCAAGGCTGAGGTGCATCTCATGAGTCTCCCAGGACCTAGGTGGATGACTACTTTGAAGGATCGAATCCAAATTCTTTATGAGGAAGTGGTGTTTCTGCAAGCTCTCCTTAATGCACCAGACGACTGCCATTCTCTTGGAAGTGAACGGAATGCTTTGTTCACACAAGGAAAGGCTACAGTCTCAATGGTTGGATCACTTATTATGTCACTCAGTAATAAGGAATCGAACGAAGACATGCTGAACAAAATGGAGTTAGCCACTTCTATTTTACTAGAAAGAACTGGAATCATGAAGACAGTGGCTAGAGATGTTTTTGGAAGAGGTCCCTCGAGATTCCCCAAGACTGATGACATGGGCTTTCTCAATTCCTTCTTAGGAAATCTGAAAGAGCTCCTCCTCCATAAGGTTGATCGGGTTCCTTTCCCCAAACATCATATTGCAAGAGTGCATGACGCGTTAGAGCATCTGAAGAAGAATCTCCGGGATGTTGTCAACCAGAACAATGAGCATCTGAAGGCACGTGTTATGCAAGCAGCCTATGAGGCAGAACGTGCTATTGACTCATTTTTGGTCGGGGACCGAAACATCTGGTGTAGTGTGGTTGAGATGTCTGATGTTCTAGAACAACTTAAGGTGATCCAGGCAGAGTTTGATGACATATCTACAACAGTAACATTTGAACCGGTTTGTGATGCTCGAGTAGTTTCCAGCTGTGTATCATCACAAACTAGTGCTCCAACATTCCTTGATGATGTAGTGGTTGGTTTCAATGATGTGGTAGAAAATATCATCGATGGCCTTACCAGAGGGATGACAGACCGTGATGTGATTTCAATTTTTGGCATGCCTGGACTTGGCAAGACTACTCTTGCGAGAAGAGTGTTCAATGATGAAAGGATTTCATATTACTTTGACAAACGTGCTTGGTGTTATGTTTCTGAAGTATATAAAAAGAAAGAGTTGCTCTTGGAGATTTTATCCCAAGTCCTAGAGGATGTTGATGATGCGACTAAAATGAAGGATGACGCGGATTTAGCTGTACTGTTGCGTAGAAATTTAATGAGGAAGAGGTACCTAATTGTTTTAGACGATCTTTGGGATATCAATGTTTGGGATGACTTGCAGAGGTCATTTCCAGATGATGATAATGGTAGTCGAATAATGGTCACAACTCGACTGCAAAATTTGGCTACACAAATTGAATCTGATACGAGGCCTGACAATCATCCCATTCCTCTTCGGTTTTTCACTTTCGAAGAAAGTTGGGAGTTATTACAAAAGAAGGTTTTTGCAACAGAATGCTGCTCCTCTTCGGTTTTTCACTTTCGAAGAAAGTTGGGAGTTATTACAAAAGAAGGTTTTTGCAACAGATTGCTGCCCCCTAAATCTAAAGGAATCTGGAATGCAAATTGCAGAAAGTTGTCAAGGACTTCCTCTTGCTGTTACATTGGTAGCTGGGCTTCTGGCTAGGACAGAAAGGAAAGAATCTTGGTGGAAGGAAGTCGCGGAGAGCATAAGTTCATATATTGTTGATGATCCTAATCAGTGCACAGTCATTCTGGAATTGAGTTATAAGCATTTACCTGATCATTTAAAACCATGCTTTCTTTATTTTGGTGAATTTTTCAGACATCCTCACATTCCTGTCCAGAAATTGGTAAGCTTGTGGATTGCAGAAGAGTTTGTTCCGGGAATAGATGGCAAGAGCTTTGAGGAGGTAGCAGAGGACTACTTAACAGACTTGATAGGAAGAAGCCTGGTAATGGTAACGAAAAAGAGATCAAATGGTTCCGTTAAAGTCTGCCGTGTTCATGATCTGTTGCTTGAATACTGCAAGAGAAAAGCTGAAGAAGAGAACTTTTTTGAGCTTATATATAACAAGGAGAAACGCACTTCCCGTGATGATTTGGATGATATTTTGGAGTTAATATACTCTCTATCTCCTGAAGAACCACGTACCATACATATTCAACGCCGGTTATGCATCTATTCACAAAGGGAGAATTTTGTCAAGTCCAGGGCATCAGGACCACAGGTTCGTTCGTTGTTGTTCTTCAGCACTAACGACAAATCCTTGACAAAGCCATATGACATCTCTCCTATGTGTTGCGGTTTTAGATTACTTAAGGTGTTGGATTTGGGATGCATTAATGTTGGAAATTCATTTCCTCAAGATATTGAGCTGATGTTCCAGCTAAGGTACCTAGCTCTTCAGGGTACGATGAGTTCTGTCCCGTCAACAATATTTAAACTCTTCTACCTTGAAACTTTTGTTCTGAAAGCCTTGAGAGGTGAAGTTTGTTTACCATACACCATTTGGACACTTTCAAGACTGAGGCATCTTCATGTCGATGCACGTGCTGTTTTTGGCTGGGATGGATATGACGGATGGAACTTGATCCAATTAGAGAACCTTCAAACCATTTCCACCCCCTGCCTTATCTATGAAAAAGATCATGCAATGGATCCTAACGAAGTAATGAGAAGGTTGCCTGATCTTCGGAAAATGAGATGCATTTCAATGGACTCAAATGACTGTCATCACTTTCCGTCAATGGAGTTTCTGAGTCGACTTGAATCACTCAAGATATTACATTATGGTCAGCCACTCTCTTCGTTTCAGTTCAACTTGCCTTTGAATCTCAAAAGATTGACATTGTCAAAGTTTCGGTTACCATGGAGTGAAATTTCAACAATTGGTAGCTTACCACACCTTGAGGTCCTTAAACTACTTTACCGAGCCTTTGAGGGCGTGCAATGGGACATGAGAGACGGAGAGTTCCTGAGCCTAAAATTCTTGAAGTTAGATTCTTTGAACATTGAACAATGGAACATGTCCTCTGATTGCTTACCTTCCCTTGAGCATCTTGTTCTGAAAAGTTGCAAGAAATTTAAGGAGTTCCCTTCATCCTTAGGCGATGTTTCAACGTTGCAGAGTGTTGAGCTCCACTGTTGCAGCCGTTCCTCTGTGAACTCGATTATCTCAATTCAGGAAGAGGTAGTTGAGTATACTGGAGATGATGGGTTCAAGGTCCATGTATACCCTCCAGAATTCGATTCCAAATCATCTCCTAACGACCATAGTGACTGAGGTTTGGACTTCGAAGCTTTCTTTTCTTTTTGCATTTAGAGTTTTAAGTTTTATACACGTCGACTTAAATGTTCTTTTACACTATCAAGTCATCTAAAAGATGTTTACAACATATAAAGATGACCTGATGGTGTAGAATTGTTTACTCGGACTGATGTATATTACATAAACTCTATTAATTGAATTGCTTTTCATTCTCACTCAACGAAAGTTACTTTAAATTGTGACTTTGGGGCTTACCTTTGGGTTCAAATACTTTAGACATAATCGTTAGAACACATCTGAACTATCACTTTTTTCGCGAGTTTTATACCCCAACTATCAACTGTTCTTTTTTTCCTACCTTAACTATCACCATCTGTGTATTGAAACGCACCTAGTTGAGTAGATCGTGATAGTCCTGGTAGGACAAGGGAAGAAGGAACTATCAGTTAGCTTTGAGGTGTGTTTTAATACATAAATGATGATTGTTCATGCAGGAAAAAGGAACAACTGACAATTGAGATGTGAAATTCCTTGAAAAGGTGAGAGTTTGAGATGTTTTTGACCATTAACTCCCCGAAAAAGTGATAGTTTGATATAATTTTTTTGACTATTAACTCTATACTTCACAGGGAAATAAATTGGTTTTTGGCTGTTGATACAGGCTATTTTCTCCTTAGTCAAGTGTTGTCTCGCTTTCTCATTGGACATGCTTGGTGGTAGTCTGGAGCACCATATCTGCTTTTCCTTTCGTACAATAGTATTAGTGTTGTTCTCGTAGTTTCTTATTTTTTCGTTGTTATTGTTTCTTCACTTTTGTATTTTCTTTTTCAAACTGCTTTGAAATGTTTTTCTTATGTTGGAAATGTATTGAAAAGACGGAAACAGTCTCTCTACCTTCGCCTCACATGTCAAATTACATTGGGTAGCAACTTATTTTCTTTGCATGATGTGGTGAATGTTTGCTAATATCAAACTTTTGTATTATGGACTACTAACTATAATCCTACCTCTTTCCTTTTTATTCAATTAACTTGTGTTCTTTCTTTGGGCAGCTCGATGTACAAAACATCTTGTATTCATGCAGAATCTAAAAAGAGACCGCATCCCAAGAGATATGATGTAGACACATGCTCCTTAAGAAGGGGATAAACTTGTTGACAGTTCTGTTCTAAGTTAGACAGACAACTGACAAGTCAAGCTAATTGGATTCGCAACGAGAAGTCTCATTTTGAAGAGAAAAATGCATCCTCCTATGAACGATGACTCTACACGACCACACCTAATGCTTGATTTCGAGACTTTTAGTTAAGGATGGATAGCGAATTTGTGAAGAGAAGTCCAACTAAGGAAGACAAAACTCTTCCTATCAAAAATAACTCTGCCATCAAAACTTAAACCCAAAACCTATAATAGGTTGAATGAACTACTATATATGTTTTTCTTCTCTTCATCTACAACCACTAATGTAATATACTTTTTATTTTACTTTGTTTGTCATAGTTTAAAATAAATTTAAAATTTTAATTTTATGAATATAGCCTTTAAAACTTTTCAAGATTGAATCTATTTGTTTTATCAATGAGTTCAAATTTACTATTTATTATAGATATATAACTAAATAGTTCCACTTATTTTTACTTGTCACAAAATTTAAACAGAATATCCTATAAAATCATTAAGTAAGATAATATATGATTAAGCATCTTTGATTTCAAATTTTAGATGTGAAAAAAGCATTACTGAGAAATGCTACTCTTCAATAAAACTCAAATACCAATATCAAACAATCATGGTTCATGTACTTTTTTTTTTAAAAAAAATATTCCTAAAAGTTTGTTTTATTTTACTCAAATAAAAATCAAAACTTTTTGTCTGTTTCCCCCAGAAAAAAAGAATCTTGATTTGTCCCAAATTGGTTAATAAATAATAATAAAAAAAATTCTCAACAAACATAGATTTAGTACTTAGCATTTATTGATTCCAATCAATAATCTATGACCGCTGAAGTTTTATTTTTGTCATATTCATCACTTCTCTTGAGGAGCTTAAGCTCTTTCTATGTGTTCTTTTCTTCATAGTACCTTTTGCCGGCAAATGCCATCACTCAATTTCTCTCTCTTTTGATAAAAAAAGATCTTTTTTTTTTTGCATATATACACTTGTGTAGATAAATTTGTTGGTGGGTTTTGGATATTTTGTTGTAATTTTGTTGATCTTGAATTTTTTTTGTCAATGGCTATTGATGAGGAAACACCCCTTGTTCTTGAAAATCCCAAAAATCAGAACCCAATTGTGAATCATGAAAGGGATGTTTATATTATGAGCTCTGCTTTTTTGTTGATTTTCTTGGCTTATGGGGCTGCTCAGAATCTTGAAAGTACTATTAATACGGTATGGTTTTTGAGTATTGTCTTGTTTAATGAAGTTTATGGGGTTATTTAGTGTGGAATTGTGATTTTGGATGGTGTGTTGTTTGGTTTTTGATGATTTATAAGCTCCCATTTGGCTATAGATTTTCAAATTGAAACTTGGAATTTGAAAGTTTGAGTTTTTGTTCTAATTTTTTGAAATTGAAGTTGTGTTTGGACCATAAAGTTTTAAGTTTTGTAAGTGGAAGCCCAAAAAGTGATCATAGTTTTAAAATCAAAGTTTCAAAGTCTATGGTCAAACACGAGCTAAGTTGAAGTGAGAGTGAGTCTTAAAGGTTTTCTTTTGTGTTTCAGGAAGGAAATTTGGGGACCATTTCACTGGGGATACTGTATTTGTCATTTATGGTGTGCTCAGTATTTGCTTCGCTGGTGGTTCGGATGCTTGGGTCGAAGAATGCTTTGATCCTTGGCACTACTGGCTATTGGTTGTTTGTAGCTGCCAATTTGATGCCCAATTGGTATGATTTCTCTTATGTTTAGTGCATTTTGCTTTTCCAAGATTAAATCTTTGGCCAGTAGAGAAGGATTAGGATTTAGGCTATTGAGCTGGTAGTGACCAAATTTTATGAAGTGAGCTGTGGTTGCAGTTCTTTTGTTATTGGATTTGTGTTTGAAAATGTTTGTGTGCTTATAGATCCTTCATGTGAGTGGAAATGTGAATCTTGTACTCCATTGGAATAAATATAGAGGTCTATCTGATTTCATATTTCTCCTTGTGAGGTTGTAGTGTTAGCCATGAAGAAGTTAATTAAAGTGGTTATAGAGCTAGAGACCATGGGATGGCCCTGGGAGAGATTTGACAACTTCATGTTGGCTGCTGCTAATTGCTAGAGCAATGGAGTAGCCTTGTCACGTTGGGCTTAGAATGATCAACTAAAGCCATGTAATAAATTCTTCAACTGGGTTTCAAATTGTTGAAGAGGCATTTACAGACTGCTAACAACAACAACATACCCAATGTAATTCCGCAAGTGGGGTCTGGGGAGGACAATGTGTATGTGACATTTAACATGATTTGGTGTGCTGTTAGGTAACTATTTCTGCTATTCAAGACATAGCAACAGCCACTAAGACACGTTCTGAAAATGAATGTTTTAGGATAATAGACATAGCATCCTACAATTACTCTTGCCTTTCTTCATCTCTCATAAGCTTGCTTTGGGAGCTTGGTAGTTGGTACTTTGGAAAACACTTATTATGAAGGGCAGTGAAGGTGCTTGGGACCAAATTGGTTATTGGGCAGTGAAAATAGTAACGGTTGCCCTTGACGCTATTCCTATAATAGGATCACCTTTGATCGAATTATCGTGCGGAAGCGCTAGTGTGGGACAATCTACTTTGACTTGTTTTTATAGTTTACACACTTTTGTATTGCCGCTTCTTACTACCGTATTTATGTTAATGCACTTTCCAATGATATGTAAACAAGGTATTTCTAGGCCTTTATAGATAGAAAAAAAATATTCTAACTATTTGTAGTCAATCATTTATCACTTGGTGTAAGAATATATAGTATTTCATTTCTACAAGTATGGATTATTGAAAATAAGAAGACATGGATTTGGACATTTCCCTTTGACCATTCATGTCAACTAAACAGGGGGATAGAAGTGAATAATGATATGCTTACATCTGGGACTTAACGATACATTAGTCTGGTTCCACTTCTAGCATAGATTTTATTTTTACCATAAGATGTGTGTCTCTTGATTTTTTAGGATATGACTAAGTTATACTTTATTGAAAAGCTCAGTTTCAAAAAAAATACTTTATTGAAAAGCTATAAATGAGCTATAGCATATATATATATATATATTCTTTTGGACTCGTAAAGGGCCTAATGAGAGGGAAATTAGTCAATGACCTTTAACATACCTCATAAATAAACAACAACAACATACCCAGTGAAATAATGAGAGCTCATGATATAAAAAAAATACATCCTCCACCTAACCCTGCTATACCCCAAGGCCATGCATCCACCTAACCCTACCAATTAGCCTACTACTCTAATTCGCGACCTCCACTTCTTTCTCTCTAGGGTCATGTCCTCAATGAGATCAAGTTCCGCCATATCATGCTCATATGATTAGAACATTTTTTAAAGTTCTCTCGTCTTGATTTTACAATATGAGTTGTATTCTTGCCTCATTCCTGTGAGATTTTAAAATATTAATACTTAAAATTAATTCTGTTTAAACTTTTGTATCAGTTATTTAGCACATGCTTATCTAATCCTGCATCAAACATAGATATAAATTTAGTCCATTTACACATTTTTCCTGTTTTCCATTTATACTACCCATCTTTTGTGGATTATGCTTTCTTTCTTAATGCTAACACCATGTAACGTTTTGGGTGTTCTTTTTCTTGAGATATGTTCGTTTAGGAAGTTTGTCAATTTCAATTGTCTATAACTGATTAAACTATCTTGTAGGTATACCATGGTCCCCGCTTCTTTATACCTGGGTTTTGCTGCTTCCATAATATGGGTTGGGCAGGTAGACTTTTTTAAGGAGTTGGAACTTTGTTTTGGCTTCAGCAATAACCTTAATCTTGTCATTTGTGGTTAGGGAACGTATCTTACTTCTACAGCACGCAGTCATGCAAATGATCATAGCTTAAATGAAGCAGTTATAATTGGTAAATTCAATGGTGTATTCTACGCCATGTTTGCAAGTCATCAGGTACCTTTTATGAACTTTGCAAGTAAAGCTTCTTAATATATATTTCTACTCACATGATATTTCCGTGCACATAACTTTCATTTTTCTGCAGTTTGTCGGAAATCTTATCACTCTTGCTTTGATGAGAGACAAAGAGGTAAGCATCTACTCAGATTAAATGCTCAACTGCTCAAGATCTTTTTTGTTTTTCATAAGATTTGCTAGTTTTGTTGTTGTTACAGGGAGGAAGCACTAGCGGCACAACTGTACTTTTCTTGGTTTTTGTTTGTGCCGTAACCCTTGGTGCCGTTTTGATGTGCTTCTTAAGTAAGAGAACTGGTAAACAGGAGGCAAGACAGCAAGAATCCTCCGTTAGTTCCGTGTCTTCTGTGGCAACTTTGCTCAAGTCTGTCATTACCCTTTTACAAGACATAAGAATGCTCTTGATCATCCCTCTTATTGCATATTCGGGTTTACAACAAGCATTTGTATGGTAAATGATATTTCTAATATTTCATTATAGTAGAATTTGCAGCTTCTTGTGCTGTTCCTATTATTTTAATTTACGTGTTTCAGGGCTGAATTCACAAAGTTTATCGTTAAGCCTACGATGGGAGAGAGTGGTGTTGGTGGTGCAATGGCCGTATATGGGCTTTTTGATGCAATTGTAAGTATGCAAAAGCAGCAACAGACTAATTCAATTGTTAGTCATTTTTATAAGGATTTTATTATACAGTACCCAGATGGTACCGGACTTAGCAGAAAACTCTATGATCCAAGCGTACATATTATCTCCTAGCAAGTACAAAAAGTCCAAGTACTTATCCATCATATCTAAACTGCTGCTATAACACCAAAAATACAGATTTTTAATGCATTTATTTTTTACTCTAGAAAGCTGTAACTTCTTCCGTCAAAGCATGCCTTGTTTCTTTCCAGTCATGAGGTCCAAATTATGCAATTAGGAATAGTTCTCCATATCGGCTTTAAGCTCTTTCAAACCTCCTTTGATCGCCACACTTCCAAAGAGCTACTTATTTTCTCTGGTATCACTAGAGATATTCCCACTATGCTAAAGAAAAGTTCCCAACATTGTCTTGAAAATCTGCAATGCAAGAAAAGATGTTCAACAGTTTCCTCCTCTGAATTGCAGAAATAGCATCTGCTACACAAGGAAAAACCTCTCTTTTCTAACTTGTTCTGTGTTTGGCAATCATCCCTAGCTTCTCGCCATCCCAAAAAAGCTGCTTTTATAGGTGGTTTGGTTTTCCAAATCATCTTCCATGGCCAGTTAGGGACTAAACTGTTGCAACAACCTTTTGTAGTAGTTGTTCATTTAGATACCTTATCCTTTCAGTTAACCCAAACTAACCTGTCTGCTCTGTCTTGTTCTATTGAACATGAATTCAGTTGTTGTAGTAGTTACCACTAGTTGGCAAAAACTGTCTCTTTCCCCAGTCATTTAGATTTCTTCTAACAGTAACACTCCGTCCAGTTGCTGAATTAATTTCAACAAGATAAACCTCTATATTTTCTTTCGGAAACAATCTCTCTATTTCCATGATGTAGAGGTAAGGTTTGTGTACACTTTTACTATCTCCAAACCTCATTTTGTGGAAATTCACAGGGTATGTTGTTGTTGTTGTTGTTAGGATAACCCTCTATATTCAAAGCACAGCTGGAAAAGACTGGAAACCTCCTTTTGAAGCTCTCATTTCCACAGCAAGTGTCCATGCAAAATTTAATCCTCCAACCATTTACCACCTCCAATAAAGTGAATGGTAGAAATTCGTCCCACCAATCACTAATCATCTTCCAGATTGCCTCACAACTTTCACTTGTGAAGGATTTTCTTTCCACCCTAATTTTGCACCATATCACGATTCCCTCATCACTTTCCTTACTATATCTTCAGAGCCATTTACAAAGTATCTTTTATTATGCATTTTCAGATTCCTTACCTCCAGTCCACCATCCTTTTTTTCTTTCATAACCATTTGCCACTTGATCAGATGACTCTTTTTTCTGTTAGTTCCCATCTCATTGGAAGTTTCTCTATATAGAGTCTAATTTCCATTCAACTGTTGTAGTCTTGCTGAATTAAGACATAGTGTATGTAGGAATCCCATATAATACACTGTTAATAAGAATCGGCCTGCACCCAAAAGATAGGTATTGTAATCCCCATGGAGTGAGCTTATATCAATTGCCCCCTGCCAAATGCTACTATCCTTTCTTTTTGCCCCTAAATGGAGTCCCATAGAGAGTCATAGATTGACTCGTTATGTTGCTTGACTGTGTTCTTTAAGCAAACTGTTGTTACTCTTTATGGTATTGGATGGCGTGCTATTGACATGTTTACCACCATTGTGGTATGTTCTTCAGTTTTCTACGAGGAAACTAGAGCAGTAAATTTGTCCTTTTCACATTCTCTTTTGTTGTGTTTCTAGTCTATTATAAGCCTTTAATTATAAATTTTAGTTATTTTGTTATTTTTCTTTTACTTCTTTTTGTTGCATTTTATTTATACTAAGGGAGTCGTAGTAATGAATGACCTGTGGTCTGAGAGAGTAATTGATAATCTTGAGGGATAGAAGTGTGTTGGCACTGGAATTGAGAGCTATATGAAGTAACAAATCATCCATAAAATTGTCATTGCGAACAATCTAATCAAGCTGTATTTTAGGTGCATTTAAGTCATTAAGATACAAAAAGTTTGTGTCTGGGAAATATATATATTCTGTATGGTGCTAATTGGTAGCAAATTATGTTATAAGTAAATTGCATATTTGTTATCTATTATGTTTGACAGGATAATAACTTGAATACTGTTCTTGATTTACTTTCTGTTTCTGTTCCTTCCCTTGTAAAAACATCCTACATAACTATAAATATGTTGTCTCATAAACTTATGAAGAAACCATATTAATTTAAGCTGTATATTCAGGAAATAACTAATATAAAGGCAGGATACATTTTTTTCTATAAAATCGACCTTTGCTAATGATAAAAGGTGTAGATATTCTCGATTGTGGCAGCTATAAAAGGTGTAGATATTCTCGATTGTGGCAGCTCTAGATTCATACTTTTCCAGTAACACAATTACAGGAAGTTCTGAACGCATACATGATCATGATACCTGCTTGAATTTGTACCGTGTCTGGAATAAAAATTATTTATGTCCAGGTATACTGCTTGAGTAAAGGAGATCTCCCCGTGACTGATAAAATTATTTACCTATTAAAAAAAAAAGAACTTCATCTTTATGTGAAAACTTTAGACAAAAAAAGACCCTCAGTTCTTACTGTGTTGGTTTTGGTTGCTCATTAGTTTTATCTAGCTTGTCACAAACCATACAGTTTTTGGATTTTTTTGTCATAGCTATATTTTGTAATGCTTTCAAATAGGTTTATGCAAATGTTAGACATTCCTTAATACAGTAAGCTTTTTCAATTTACTTAAAAATTTGTAACTCTGGATGCACGTTCTCTATAGAACTGTGGGTGTGTTAGATTTCATAGTAGTATCCAGGCAGAATTTGCACTCATCTGATATAATGCTGTAATAATTATTCTATTGTGTAATTGGGTGGTGATCATTTCAGTGTTCTCTAGTGGCTGGGCATTTCACCGTTGGTCTCTCATCTATCTCGGTAATTGTCTCGGGTGGAGCTATAATTCAGGGTGCTGTGTTGGTATGGATTCTACTGGCTCACAGGTTCGCTTCGTGTAATATTCCCTTGTTACTTTTTCGAAGAAGTTGACATTAGTACTTCAAATCTTATTGTTTTTTCTCTACTGTAGTGTGACTGGTGGAGTTCTCGGCATACTATATCCACTTCTCGTTGCAGCCTTGTGGGGCATAGGTGATGGAGTCTTGAATACCCAGCTAAGTGCATTACTCGGGATACTCTTCAAGGATGATCTGGTACTAATTTGCCAACTTTACCTAAATTTTTGTCATCTCTGGGAATAGTTCCCGAGTATGATACCTTGGGTGATTGATATAAGTTGAAAAGCCTTTGCCATCATATTGTATTATTTCCTCCAACCACGTGTTTCAGTTTTCCAGTTGATTTAAAGCTATAATCTTCCATATAAGATTAAAGTGGATGACAAATAAAGATAGCTGACGTGAGTTGCTGTTCTAAGTTTTACATCAAAGAAATTCAGATCTCATAGTCATCGCCAAAGAATTCATGCATAACATTGAATGTCAAAAAGTTGCTAGTGGTGTTTAAGCTTCAACCATATGAAATGCTACTCGACATAAAACTTATAGGGGACGAGGAAGGCCTGGACATTGTCTTTATGGGGATTCAACATCTTGTTCACTGATATAGGTCTCGATTTTGGCAGACCAGGAGAAGACATGATAGGTCCTTTCTGTTTTTCTTTCGTTTTGCTTATGTAGACACTAGTAAGAATTGGCTTAGACGGTGTGGCAAGGCATGTTCTGACTAGGTCAAGTGAAGTAGGCTAGAAAGACCATGATTGCGAGCCCTTGTTAAATGAACACGCGTCTGGAGGTTCTACTGCTGAAGCATATTGTACTTTATTGTAGATATGATTTACTAGTAAAGTTGCCTCCATGTGACCGGGAGGTCACGGGTTCAAACCGTGGAAACAAGCTCTTGCATAAATGCAGGTTAAGGCTACATACAATAAATCCTTGTGGTTCGGCCTTTTCCCAGAACCCACACATAGCAGGAGTTTTAGTGCACTGGGATGTCGTTTTTTTCTCCGTAGACATGATTAAGTAGATAATAATGTACTCTTTCTGCTGGTTTAAACTTTTACATGACATAGTCATACAATTGTACATGATATCAAAATAGGGAGAGGTATTGGGTTTGAGTCTCACTGCCACTAGTGACGAAAAAAATTCCATGTACTTGGCCATGAAAAAAGAATTAGGTTTGCATGTGAGGGCCATGGTGAAGACATAATTAAGCAAATATAAATGTGTTTTCTCTAACAACTTAAGTTTTTAGATGAGATGATCATATGCTTTAGTATGTTCAATAAAGTTCACGGTCTTATATTTTGGCGTTTATCAATGATATGCTTGAATGTAGTTTAGTGGCAAGCTCCTTGATAGATGACAGAGAAACATACTCTCAATGATAAATAAAGTGAATTCTTAAACGTTAAATGCACACGTCGATAATGTGTTCAGCATCATTTCTTATTTAAGGTTTACCCAAACGAAGTTGTATAAACATCACTGTTGCTCAAAATTCATGTTGACGATGTGCTGACTTAGCGTCTTGTTCCTTTCTGTTACTTAATATAATGCCAGCCTTCCGCTGGATGATCGTTCTGTCACATTAAACATCTAAACATTTGGTTCTGAACAGGAAGGAGCATTTGCCCAACTTAAGCTTTGGCAGAGCTTTGCCATTGCCATAGTCTTTTTCCTCGGTCCCTACATTTCGTTGCAGACAATGCTAGTGATTATGTTCGTCACCCTTTGCTTATCTGCTCTTGGGTTTCTTTTCTTAACTCTCAAGGTAGAAAATGCATTATCGTATCGAGCTGCCTAAGGTGATGCCTACGACACATTTAGTGGTGTATCGACTATGCTATCGTCTAGTTCTGCAGTGTTCATAGTACATCTTGTATTTATATTTGGACCTGCCTGGTGCAGTGTTTTCTGTTCAATTGACTTCTCAAGAAATCCATTTCATGCTATCTATCTTGTGTACTATGTTGTTTTTCATGTTATTCTTCAACTCCCTTCTATTTCAATTTGTTTGTCTCGTTGAGGAGGGTAAAATGTACGCAAATCTTACCATTACCTCATAGAGGTAAAGAGCTTGTTTTTTAAAGACCTTCGTCTAAAAATATCAGCCCTAAACGCATAACGAAGTTCAAGAAAATAAATACTAAATTTTTTAAACTTATCATATATTGAATATATTAAAAGATTATAGTTAAAAAAGGAAAAGATGCATTTTTTTTAGAAAAAAAGTAACTATTGGTCTGAGTTATAGGTACCAAACATTGAAAAGGTTAAGTTTCATACTATTAATTTTGTGTTTTGGTCTAGTGATAACAATATGTGATGTGTGAATTAGATATATATTATGAGAATAAATTTATTCTCATCTAAAAATTTTATATATTAAATGAAAAAATATATAAGAGTGAATTCATTATTCATCGAGTTTTGAATTATATGTCATAAATTTCGCGATTATATAAGGAAAAAATAAATAAATATCAAAATTTCATCCGACCTTTTATCACATTGAGTTAATGGCACATTATGATTATCATTACCATTTTGTTTGTCATTATGATCATCATTATTATTGTCACTGTCATTATATTATTATTATTATTATTATTATTATTATTATTATTATTATTATTATCTTTTATCTTTAATTTTATTATATTCTCATTGTTTCTGTGTGCTGTAAAATGAAAAAATAAATACAAATACCTCAATTTATGGTCAAAGTGCAATATAAGTGTCATGTTGAGCACTTATTTTGAAAATCATATTTATGCTAAGAATTATGAAATAATTATCATATTTTTCTCACCAAATCCATACCAAATAAAATAATATAATATTAGTGCCAAGTTGTCCACCAAAATAAATGTTCTTTATAGTTGCAACCCTCTCCTTTGTTATCTCACCAAACTATCAAAATATTAGCTTCATCTTGTTAAATAATGGAAGAGTTAGTCAACCCATTATCCATCCATTATTACTACAATATTTACATTTAAATCCTCAAAAATAAATATTACCCTTATATCGTATCTTGACTAATTCCACATGTTAATTTGTTATCTTCTAGTCTAATAGAAATTAACTTTGTTCATAAAGATTTGAGACAGATAATTTTTTTTTAAAAAAATTATCTAAAATTTGATCCTGAAACCTCATGCTTTTCAACTCGACCACTTTTGATATCGAGTCTTCCAAATTATTAACACAAAAGATGTGTATCCATTTTTTCCTGATCCTTCGAGAAAATTAGTTCATTAAAATAGAATCAATAAGGATGACCATTAACCACTTTAACTTTATGGATGATATGATTATTGTATTCCTTAATGATACAAAAATTCCTTTACGCGATTAATATATAGCTAGCAAGTTAAACTCTAACGATTGAAAATTCTATGCCCCTTTCCCCCATCCCCCCATCCCCTCACCCCTACCCCCCACCCCACCCCACCCCCACACAAAGAAAAGGTTAAAAACCTCAACAACTAAACTACTTGAAAGTTGAAACCATGTTGTGCATTACATTCCTAAAGTAGTTAAGAGTTAGGTCCATCTTTTCCATAACAACAACCACCAACAAAATATCCTTATTATTATTATTAACCATTGTTTGACTAATTAATAAACAAACATAAACTTAAAACCCCAATTATATCCCCTCATTCTTCTATCAAAAACTTTGATTTTCTTGAAAAAACAAAACAAAAACATGAACTTCATTTTCTTGAACTCAATTGTTGAAAGAGTGTCATCAAGGCTACCATTACTATTGTATGCAGCAACATGGACAACCCTTTTAACAATCATAGTAGCAGTGGCATCATTTTCTCCAGAATTTGCCTTTGTTTCCGCGATAACGCCTTCTTCTTCCTTCTCTCAAGCTTGTCATGATCATCATAATCGTAACGAAAAAGGATATGTGAGAATACCATTGGATCTTCCATTAGAGGTTTTTTGTTTCCCTACTCAAGTGTTTAAAAGATCTAAAATGGATTTAATTGTTCCTCCTATTTTTGCTGCTACTATTGTGGCTGTTTCTGCTTATGTTGTTAAAGCTTTAGCTTTGTGGGAAGTTGATGATCAACATAATCAATTTTGACTTCTTTTTTTAAATTTTGATTCTTTGGAATAGTATTATGAAATCTCTAGTTTCTAATTTTTTTTCTCTTTTTCATATCTGGTTTATTCTGTCAATGGGTTTTTGAGACGAGGGTTTTCAGGAAACAGCCTCTCTACTTCTATGAGGTAGCGGTAAGGTCTGCGCACACCCTAACCCCACTTGTGGGATTCTACTGGATATGTTGTTGTTGTAGTTTCTAATTTTCTTTGGATGACTATATTTTTGTGTTTGGTTATTGGTAATTTGTGTTCATCAGCCCTCTGGTAATCGAGTTGTCAACGTGAAAGTGTTAGAATTTCTTATAAGGGGAAAATCAGTTTTTAAGAATCATAATATTTTTTTCGTCTAAAAGATAAAATAATTTTTTTTTTCTTTTTCAAAACTTCATTATCGCATATTACTGATCATATTTTTTTAAAAAAATAATCAATTCATATATTGACAATCGTTTAAAAGTAACAAGAAGAAGGGAATTTATGTTTTGCAAGAGGGATTGCAGAAAATTAGTAATATTTTGATAATAATAAGGGTAATGATTTATGTTTTACGATGAAGCCAGAAATTTTAACCAAATTATTTTAAAATATTATAGTAAATTTTTTTTCATAGACAGAAGATTCGATAATTATATATATATATATATATATATATATATATATATATATGTACGCCTAAAGAATTAAATCTACAATGAAGAATAATCCTCAAATAATATAATTTATCTTGAAATTAAATATCGTAGTTTGTCAATTATAAATAACAAACAGATTTATTCTTTCTTTAAAATATATCTACTCTTAACAAATTCTCATATCAATTTCTCTTGGTTTTGCTTTATATTTTTATCGCTTAATAATAATAATAATAACTTGAATTAATTAAATCGA